>CBVK0100228222.1:0-25583 GCA_900067695.1 Picea abies | reverse complement strand
TTTTCCCTCTTTCCTCTCTTTATTTTCAGTGTATCTTTTGTATTTGGGTTCTTAACATGGCCTCATTGTTGGGACCCATTCTTTATTTTCACCATAGTGATGTTCAGGGGGGGTGTTGGAATTACTTCACACACACCTAATATTTATTTTTCCTAAGGGTTTTCCTTGTTTATTAGTCATAATTAGCCATTATCTAGTCTCCTATTATTTAGGGGAGATTATTCCACTTGGAGAATATTCTCTTTCAGCTGACACTTCAGTTTGACTAGTTGAGTTGAGTTTAGATGCCGCATTGGTTTTATCACCATGCTAATTCGACCTTGTCTTTATATCATCACCAGACTAGTGCATTAGCCTTGATTCCCTGACTTAACTCCTCACTACTCTTTGTTCAGTCAGTTAACTGAAGACTAGTTAATTAGTTAACTCAACTAGGTGGTAGTTCACTCCCGTAACTACCTGAGAGACTAGACTAGGTGGAAGTTCACTCCCATAACTACTGGTGTGTGTCCAGATCACTCTAAACCAAAACTATGGCACATTGGTTCTCTTCCAGTGTTCACTCATTGAGCTATTCAAAGTATATCATGTGTAAATTATTCATTTTCATATCGGTTAATGAGAATTCTTTCATTAGTTCTCTCCTTCTTCTTCTTTCTCCAATTCTATCTGAAATGTGTGTATTATTGTTTAGCTAGATCTATTCTGTGCAGGTTTAATACACTTACACTACTACCATTCGAGCAAGTTTCAGTTCTACATTTTTACAGTTTCAACATATTTCATTATTTAATAGAAGATATTGTTCACTGGTTATTTGTGTTATTCTCCATATCTCTGTGTTTATTGTATTCAGTCTATGAATCAGTTCATTCCACTCCTAAATCTGGATCAACCAACCCCCAATACGCCATTTTAATCACATATCCTGCCATATCGGACTGGCCAAACAAATTTTCGCCAAATCTATCGCCGCTACCAAAGTTAGCAAAGGAACATTCCATGGTTGAAAACAAACAAGACAAAGGGAGTAGACCTGTGGGTTTGACCCTGAGAGCTCCCCCAATACAAGCACCTAATAATACCTCTGCCAACTGTTGGACCAAACGACCAAGTTGGTAAGTCTGCCTCATTTTTAATTTAAAAAGTGGTTTCGCCAATGCACAGGGGGAGACCAGGATGTGTGATAGGACGTACCATGGCATGAAAAACGATGCAAAGGACAATCATTAATGTAGGTTGTAGGCATAGAAAACAAGACAAATTTTATCAAGGGTCTGAAAGTGTTAGACTAAGATCGAGACGTGTAGATAGTCATTTTTGGGTAATTCGATGCCATGAATTCATTGGTGCTGTCTATTTTCTGATCTAAGCAAAACTTCTCCAAAATAACTCCAAAATGAGGTATACTTATGTATTTTGTCAAATTCTTTTGCCGAGTTAATAAAAAATCCCACCCATTTGAGAGCAGGACCCAAAGACATACTCCACTAGGAATGAACTCCGTTATCAATTTTTTTGTGTTCGGATCTGATGCATATATTTATTCATTATTAATTTATTCCTTCTTTATGGCGCACTTAATTTTATGTTTATTTAATATAATTTTTTTAGTAAGTCGCATAGATGAAAAGATCATAGATCATTTCCTTTAAAAATTGTCTTTTATAACGTACTTCATTAATAAAAAAACATTGATTTGTAGTCAATTGGGTGGAAGAGAATTTTTTATTTGAGAATTGTATTTTATAACGAACTTCATAACTCAGAAAAAAAGATAGACTTTAAGCCACCAAGCAAAAAATGGGCGAGAACACATCAAGGCACGAAGAAATCGTAATGCGAGAACCAAACGAACAGATTTTGATGCAACCGTGTACCCCGTAGGGTCTCTGCGCCTGACCTCTGGATCAAAAGGATCATTCTATCTAAATTTACTTGAGCCAAAGAGGCTCTTTCGATTCCCACTGTGGAATATCTGTTAAAAACCAGATCCACAAGTCCTTATCTTTCCTCACAGCCCCAACACGACCATGAACTATTTCCCCACAGGAAATGTTATTTTCGGCTTCGGGGTTTCTTGTTTCTTGATGACGAGAATCCCAGTCCACTTGAATCCCCGATCTTCGATTTGCTGATGCACCCCTTTTTTGGCCTTATCCCCTCTTGGCTATGCCCTAGTCCAAGTGACCAGTTCTCATAAGACTGCAGCCTTACCTCTTTCAAGGGTTTGGACTTCGAAATCTCGATGCACTCCAATTTCCGTTAGCCCTCCAGGCTAGAATTTTGGTCCACACGGCCTCCCCTTATATGACCGCAGTCATACTCCTTATCAGGATTTGGGGTTTCAAATGCCGAAATGCATTTTCTCTCAGGACTTCCGATCTCTCGAATCCCGATTCTCCGCTATGCTGACAGTTGGCCCCACAACGGAGCTTTCCTCCTTTTCATCGGGACTCATGAAATGAGTAACCCCGGCTTTCTTTGGATTCCTAACATGCGTCCCAAATGGATGGATGGTTTATATCAACCCTCGGGTTTTGCCAAACGCCAAACCAAAAACTCTTACCTTTGTAACCTCTGGTGTCCAGATCTCCGATGTTGGATGATCATGCGACACGCATCCTTCTCGAGATCCACAGCTGTGGTTCTCTCACAGTTTCAGGGTTCAACAAGTATGGGACCCTTGGTCTCGAGGCTCCCGATATGCTGACGGTTCTTGATTTCTGCTACCTATCTCGATAGATGGCTCAGATTCAATCTCTGGATTTTGGGATTTTCGATGCTGAAATGATCTGTATTCTTGTCCCTTCAACCTTTGAATGCCGATAGGCTCCCGATCTCGCCCACGTGTCCCAACTGATGGATGTCTCAGATTGTTCCCAGGACTTTCACTAAGAAAACTCTTGATCTCATGTCATCATGACTCTGTATTTCACGAATGTCGATATCCCGATGACCATGCCTCTCATCGGGACTTTCAACCTCCTATTCATGAAGGTAAACCTCATGCAGCTCCTGTCAAATCCGAAGGCTGACGGGTAATTGGACCAAGATCCGATGGTCCAGATCCATTCTTTCAGTGCGCTTACTCCAGAGTCTAAACTCCGTGCGTCTTCACTCGATCCAACGGCTGACAGGTATCTAAGTGAGATCCGACGACTGACAATCTCCTCTTCTGTGCGCTCGCTCTGATGCTTCCTGGACGTCAAAACTTTCCAATGGTCCATATCTCTATAGCAGATCTGATGGCTATTGTGCTCCTTCCTGAGCTTCTGCGCTTTCTTCCTACCTTGGAAGGATTCCAAAATCCAAAGGCCTCAACCTTTGCTCTCTTCTCTGTGAGCTCCCCAGTTTTAATCCTTGCCTACGTTCTCCATCACGCTATTCCTCCTGAGCTTTACCCCTTTCAAATGCCCAAGGGACTCTTTGATTTCTACGCCTCTACAGATTCTTCACGCACACACTATGCTATCTCTCCTGAGCTTCTCAAATGCTCAAACCCCTAAGGGAGTTTAGCCTCATTTCTTCCCCCACAGATGGAGAATGAAATTCCCTCCTGGCTATCCTCTACCTCAAGAAACTTCTTGCTGAGTCTGCAGGGTGTTCAACAACCCTATGAAGATCCCTCAGTGGATTCTTCCTCTAATTTCCAGAACTCAAAGAGTTCTCTTCTCTTCTTTGTTCCTGTCTGCACAATGTCTCAATGCACACTTGGCAGAGCATCTTCTCACAGAACGCCTAGTAGTTTTGTTCTCTTATCCTTATGCCTATCTGCATATTGTCTCTATGCCCTCCTGGTAGAGTGTCTTCTTCTAGAACTTCTAGCAGTTCTGTCTCCTTCTGCGCACCCTATGCGCCTGCTCAATGCCCACTTGGTAGAGCTCTCAAAATCCTTAGTGATTTTGGTTTCCCTTAAGAATTCATAGTAGAGTTCTTCTCAATGCACCACTATGCATATGCTCAATGCCCACTTGGCAGAGCTTCACAGAACTCCTCAGAGATTCTGACTGCAACTGTGTTCTTCTCCCATAACCTAGCCTCCAAGGTATTCAACAACCTTGAGGTCTTCCTTCTGAGTTGTTGACTCCAGTTCTTGTGCCACAACACGTCCTTGTCTAAACCCATAGAATTCAGAAGTGCAACCTCTGTGCATGGCTATCAGAACCCGTAGCGTTCTGTCACACCCTTCTGGTATGAAGCCTCAAAGACCTTCACCTGAAATCAGACACACTCCTGCAAATGCAAACCTACAGTATACATCTACAACATACATTCATATCATATAAAGAACCCTCACAGACATTCATTCAACACATAGTCATGTAGGAAAAACTGCTATTTGTATTAAAATGGTAAATGCCTATTTGTACAAGGTGTTCCTGATCATGGCCTGTAACAAGGTCTCTGCTCCTTCTCTTACAACCACTACAACTAACTCAAAATGAGATACAAAATCTCTTTTACCTGAGGGCGCTCTTCAATCTCTTTCCTCCAACCTACCTACCCTATTCAATTACATGAATGGGTTTTCTAGTCCAGCATTGGATCTAGATCTCAGCCTTACAAAACATTTAAGGCCTACCTACCTAATGCCTGCACAAAGGCACGGCTCTATGGCTCAACAACCTAAGCAATTAAATTACATTCATTCAAATTTTAAATGAGGTTGCACCTCTGTTCAACACGCGATTTAAATTCACAGATGTGGCTGGCTAGATGGCTGGTTGATGTGGAGATATGCTCCTGCATCGTACTCCTCATCTGCAAAATTCATGAGCTCCTACTCATGAGCTTCCCATCTCAGCTATTGAAATCCTCCTAGATCCCAAATCATTCTCTAGAGTTGTTCGTATGCTCCATCTTCCTACTTCTGCTGCTACTTCTGTTCTGCTACTGCTACTTCCTTCCTTCTTCTCAGTCTCTCCTTGCTAACAGCTTCTTCTGACCAGATCATCAGCTTCCTGATAATGTCGATCACTCCATCTAGCTGCTCCAATGGTTGGCTCTATTCATGCAGTCTCCTCAGCTACAAAATTTTTTGGCACATGGGTAGATCACTGTGATCTCCCATGCCTTATTCATCACCTACTTTCAACCTCACCTATTGGATGTGCATGCTCTTCACCTTCACCCTTCTCTCCAGGGATTCTACCTATTCCCATAGATCAGCAAAACAAATGTTGTCTGCCTCTTCTTTTGCTGCTGCTGCAAACTCCCATGTTGTAGTCTTTTGAGCTTCCTGGCTGAAAATATTGAGCCATTCCTCAGAATGATCATTATCCTCTTCTGCTTCTACTATTGTCAGCTTCAGTGCTGCAGCTTCCTCAAATTCCTGGCTAAAAGCATTGAGACATTCCTCAAAATGCTCATCTTCTTCTTCATCTGCTTGGGCAGTTTCCAAAGTCAGCTCCAATTCCTCTTCCCTGACAGTCTCAGCTAGATGTCCCTCCGTTGCTACATCTACAACACAGATTTTCATCTCCTCTTTGGCAAGAGGTAGGAATACTTCAATTCCTCCAATCATCAGAAGATTTCTCATATCTTCCCCCTCTGTCAGCTGCATATGCTGATTTAAATCCATTTCCGAGCTCACCTGCCCTGTTAGTTCCTCAAGCTGATTCCAACTCACCTCTGAGTTTATGAGACCCTCAAATAGTCTCATCTGCTCATCCCTGCCCACATGGCAATATGGGATGCTTGTACTACCCTCCTGTCAGTCTTCGAGATCCCGCAGCGACCTCATATGATTGCCCAGCTGGCAATGTAAAATTCTTTGACTGTCCTCCTGACAGTCTGTGAGATCCCACAATGATCTCAATTCGTTACACACCTGGAAAAATAGAATTTGCTCTCTACCCTCCAGGCATTTCTTGATATCTTCAGCCGATCCCGTTTCATTCCCTTCACCGAGAATGTCCCCAGTTTCTGGTTCACATACCTGAACCATCTCCTTAGGTCTGTTGAGGTTTTCAGCATGCCTCAACCATCCTCTTAACAACTTACACTATCTTCTAGCCATCAATTCCCTAACTGGCCATTTTTCTTTTTCCTTCCTCATGGGCCATTCATGCATCCATCTCGACCTCTTATCCTACCACATCTCAATTGCAATTTTGTCCAGTCTCGCGTTCATCTCAGTGAGTTCTTCATCACATTCAGCGTCGCTCATCAAATCTAGGTCCTTTCTTCCAGCAAATGTACGACCTTCAGTGGCCATGTCACTGTCTATCTTCCTTCTTGGCAAATCTGCTACTCACTCCGTAACCCTGAGTGCCTCAGCTTCTCTGACTGTCCTCTTGACTGTCTATGGACTATTGCCTACCTGCAAATCAATCCCTACAGAGTTTCAGTACTCTATCTTTTTCTATATTTTGCTTTCTTCCCTTACCTAAAATATACAGACAAGAATCAAGCTCTGATACCACTCTGACGCAGCCGCGTACCCCACAGGGTCTCTACACCTGACCTCACGGTCAAAAGGATCGTTCTATCTAAATTTCCTTAAGCCGAAGCATCTCTTTCGATTCGCACTATGGAATCTCTATTAAAAACCCAATCCATAGTTCCTTATCTTTCCTCACAGCCCCAACACGACCATGAACTATTTCCCCGTAGGAAATGTGATTTTGGGCTTCCGGGTTTCTTGTTTCCCAATGACGAGAATCCCAGTCCACTTGAATCCCCGATCTTCGATTTGTCAATGCACCCCTTTTTTGGCCTTAGCCCCTCCTAGCTATGCCGTGATCCAGGTGACCAGTTCTCATAAGACCGCAGCCTTACCTCTTTTGGGGGTTTGGACTTCGAAATCCCGATGCGCTCCAATTTTTGTTAGCCCTCCAGGCTAGACTTTTGGTCCACACGGCCTCCCCTTATATGAGTGCAGTCATACTCCTTATCGAGATTCAGGGTTTCAAATGCCAAAATGAATTTTCTCTCGGGACTGTCGATCTCTCGAATCTCGATTCTCCATTATGCTGACAGTTGGCCCCATGACAAATCTTTCCTCCTTGTCACTAGGACTTTCTTTGGATTCCTGACATGCATCCTAAATGGATGGAAGGTTCAGATCAACCCTCAGGTTTCACCAAACGCCAAGCCAAAAACTCTTACCTTTGTAACCTCTATTGTCCAGATCTTCGATGTTGGATGATCATGCGACACGCGTCCTTCCCGAGATACATAGTTGTGGTTCTATTATAGTTTTGGGGTTCAACAGGTCTCGAACCCTTGGTCTCGAGGCTCTCAATATGCCGACGGTGCTTGATTTCTGCCACCTGTCCCGACAGATGGCTCATATTCAATATCAGGATTTCGAAATTTTCAATGTTGAAATGCTCCGTCTTCTTGTCTCTTCAACCTCTGAATGTCGATAGGCTCCCGATCTCTCCCACATGTCCCAACTGATGGATGAATCAGATCGTTCTCGGGACTTTCACCATGAAAACTCCCGATCTCATGTCATCGTGACTCCTGATTTCACGAATGTCGATATCCCGATGACCATGCCTCTCGTTGGGACTTTCAACTTCCTGTTCATGAAGGTAAACCTCGTGCAGCTCCTATCATATTTGACGGTTGACGGGTAATTGTACCAAGATCCAACAGTCCAGATCCGTTCTTCCTGTGCACTTACTCCAGAGGCTAAATTTTGCGTGTCTTCACTCGATCAAATGACTGACGGGTATCTGAGTGAGATCCGACGACTAACGATCTCCTCTTCTATGCGCTCGCTCTGATGCTCCCTAGACATGAAAACCTTCCAATGGTCCAGATCTCTTCGGTCGATCCGACAGCTGTTGTGCTCCCTCCTAAGCTTCTGCGCTTTCTTCCTTCCTTGGAAGGATTCCAAAAGCCAAAGTCCTCAACCTTTGATCCCTTCTCTGTGAGCTCCCCAGTTTTAAGCCTCGTCTACGTTCTCCATGACACTATTCCTCCTTAGCTTTACCCCTTTCGAATCCCTAAGGGACTCTTTGATTTTTGTGCCTCTACAGAGTCTTCACGCACACACTGTGTTGTCTCTCATGAGCTTCTCAAACGCTCAGACCCCTAAGGGATTTTATCCTTCTTTCTTCCCACAGAGATGGAGAATGAAATGCCCTCCTGGATATCCTCTACCTCAATCAACTTCTTGCTGAGTCTGTAGGGTGTTCAACAACCCTGTGAAGATCCCTTAGTGGATTCTTAATCTAATTTCCAGAACTCAAAGAGTTCTGTTCTCTTCTCTGTTCCTGTCTGCACAATGTCTCCATTCACACTTGGCAGAGTATCTTCTCATAGAATGCCCAGTAGTTTTGTTCTCTTCTCCCTATGCCTATCTGCACACTGTCTCTATGCTCTCCTGGTAGAGTGTCTTCTTCCAGAACTTCCAATAGTTTTGTCTCCTTCTGCGCACCCTATGAGCCTTCTCAATGCCCACTTGGTAGAGCTCTCAGAATCCTTAGTGATTCTGGTTTCCCTTAAGAACTCGCAGCAGAGTTCTTCTTAATGCACCACTATGCATATGGTCAATGCCCACTTGGAAAAGCTTCATAGAACTCCTCAAAGATTCTGACTTCAACTGTGTTCTTCTCCCATAGCCTAGCCTCCAAGGTATTCAGCAACCTTGAGGTCTTCCTTCTAAGTTGTTGACTCCAGTTCTTGTGCCGCAGCACGTCCTTGTCTGAACCTGTAGAATTCAGAAGTGAAACCTCTGTGCACGGCTATCAGAACCCGCAACGTTCTGTCACACCCTTCTGGTATGAAACCTCAAAGACCTTCACCTGAAATCAGACACACTCCTACAAATGCAAAGCTACATTATACATCTACAACATACATTCATATCATATAAAGAACCCTCACAGACATTCATTCAACACATAGTCATGCAGGAAAAACTATTATTTGTATTAAAATGGAAAATGCCTGTTTGTACAAGGTGTTCCTGAGCACAGCCTATAACAAGGTCTCTACTCCTTCTCTTACAACCACTACAACTAACTCAAAATGAGATACAAAATCTCTTTTACCTGAGGGGGCTCTTCAAGCTCTTCCCTCCAACCTACCTACCCTATTCAATTACATGAATGGGTTTTCTAGTCCAGCATAGGATCTAGATCTCAGTATTACAAAACATTTAAGGCCTACCTACCTAATGCCTGCACAAAGGCACGACTCTATGGCTCAACAACCTAAGCAATTAAATTACATTCATTCAAATTTTAAATGAGTCGGCGCCTCTCTTCAACACGCGATTTGAATTCGCTGACTTGGTTGGCTGGATGGCTGGCTGATGTGGAGAGATGCTCCTACATCAGATCTTCGGTGTGAACCAGGAATTAAAAGGGCTCACTCCCCAATGTCTTTTCAAAGGTATGCAAATTAACGCATCCATGAGCTTCAAATGTCCAGTGTTCAAGATACCGACAATTTTTTTCCTGGAACCACTTTTATATCTCCGGGCCCTAAAACTTAAAATTAATTTGGCGGGCCCTGAAACATAAAATTAAAATAAAAAATGCACTGAAGCACTCTAGGTGATGAGACTGGAACAAACATCCCGTTTAACAATTCAACCTGCCAAAAGCATTGCTATTTCCATAAAAGCATTACAACCTAACATAATTGTTGGGAAACTAACAATTACTTCAAAAGAAATTAGAAGCTATAAAATTTTATGTATAGGTTTATAGTTATGATTTGTTAAACGTGGCATAGTAAAATTTTTGAACGTAAACATTATGTTTTAATGGATTAAATAATTGGGCTAGTAGAACATACTAATATGAAAAACCACTTTAGGGTAGTGATGTAAGAACATTTTAGGTTTTGAGCTATATGCATTAAAAAAACAATTTGTTTTTCTTTTGGTTGAGAAGGAGTAATTAGTTTATTTGGTAAATTGAAATAAAGAGGTGTGTCTTTAAGTTGTTTTGGAAAACTAAATGTCATGGTTAGATTATTGAAGTCTACATCCAAGGTGACTTAATGAACAACTAGATAAGTGAAACCCAAGGTGAGTTAATGAACAACTAAATAAGTGAAACCAAAAACTTTGATTGTGGAAGAAAGATACGGGCATTGAAACAATGCTATGGATTGGGTGAAATCTACTTTTTTTTATTGGTTGTAAAATTTTCAAAACAAGGTTTTGGAACTAGAAGTGGAGAAAATTAGAGACAACCAAGAGGAAAATTTACCATGTAGTATAGAAGGGACTATGAAGGGGAATCACTACATTGAGGATGGGTGGTTGAACTTAATGGTAGAGATTGAAAGTACATGAGGGAATTTTATCAATAATTTAATTTTTTTAGAAACAAAGTTTGACTACTAAGATTTGAGAAGAGATAGGTTCTATGATATGTGTCTAGTTTGACATTACAATGTTAGATACATAATTACACATGGAGAATTCATGGGTCACATTGTACATTTCTTAAAGAAAGTAAAACCCAAACATACCAAGCTAGTTTCATCTCTATTGTTTGAATAAGGTTTCATCATTGTTAATTTTCATCCCTTGTTTAGTGTTTGCCTACAATATGTTAGTAGTTTTCATTGATGATCCACACATTGTCGATGAATTTTATTATTTCCTAATTAAAACTAGTAATCATTCTTTTGTTATCTAATTTTGGAATGATAAATAACATAAGTTAATTATGCACAACACATTATACATGAAATCATCGATACAAAGATTTACCCTGGAGAATCCCACTTCAAGAAAAATCCAACAATGGAATGGCTTTGGTTGTGATTTATTGATTATTTCAACAAAAGAGAGGTTACATATTACAAAGTCTTTGGTGGACATGTAATTTTATGCATGACATTATGATATGCTAGACAATTTTCCTTCTGTTGTCTTGGCTTGATATCTTCATTCATAATAAGAATGACCTATCGAAATCCAAGCCAACTTCATTCCCTTTGTTGTTTTATCTATAATTATTGTTTTTGTATTTAAGAACTAATTTAAAACATGTTCCGATGTCAATAGGAAACTCTAATTATAAATAAATTATTCATTTTTTATTTTGAATTAACCACCAAAAACCCTTTTCTATCTAATGAAGAAAAAATTATAGGTTGATTTATGGCTCTTCAAATTCCCTTTAAAACTCTTCAAATACCAAAATGTTTAGCCTTGAACATTCCCAAAAGTTTCATCTATCGAAAATGGTGATTTTTCATCTTCCCATTAGCAAGCATGATTACCTTCATCTCTATGAACATGAGCACCTTCATCTCTATGAGCATAATCACCTTCATCTCTGTGAGAGTGATCACCCTTTGTCTCTATTGGTGTGGTAAACTTCATCTCCATGAGTGAAGTCAACTTTTATAGTGATGAGCATGCTCAACTTCATCTATGCAAATTCAATCACCCTTCACCTCTACAAGTACAATCAACCTCATCACCGCAAGAATGATCATCCTTAATCCTTGTGGGTGTGACCACCCTTCATATTCACTATTGCAATTGTATTTATGTTCATGGGTGCAATTAACCTTTTCTTAGGAAACCACGATTGCAATTGTCTCCATGCATGTGATTTTGTGCCCTTTAAAGGATGCAATTAGGGTTTGTAACATTTTATTTCACCTTATTTAAACATGAGGTAATCGCCAATTCAGTAAAAAAAAATTAGTTGCCTTACCATTCCATTTTCTTATCGTGATCTATTTCGAATTGGTTGTCATTTACTTTTCTTACCATTACATTTTCTTATCATGATCTCTTTCAAATCAGTTTCCATTTGTTCCACATATTTCATTAATATTATTTGTAGGAACAAATATATAGTTGTAGCACTCTAAGACAACAATATTTGTTCCAAAGTAGTTGTTTTTTGCACTATACATTCCCACGCCTTGCAGAAATTCAAAACAAAGGAATCTTTGTTTGTGTGAATTTGTTCCTATTCAAAATTATTCTAGTGTTGAATTGTTTGTGCATTGAAATTAGAGAGAAGGTTATTTCACCAAATGTGATAGGAATAAGTGGAACTAATGAGAGAAAATTCCATGAAGGCCTATGAATGTTAGTTAAGTGGTAGACTATGAGATAAGCTAGAAGAATTCTACCATGAAGTAAATCAACCCAAAGAGGTGTGAGGAACCAAGAACAAGAGCATTTGTATATGAGAATTAAAAATATGGAGATTAATAGCATTGGAGATGTTGAAGAAGATTCAGAATCTCAATATCAGATAGATGAAAAATTGAATGCTAATTAAAGAGACTGAAAAATGCACTTAATCAAGATTTTGAAGGAGAGATGTAATTCTAGAATAAAAATTTATTTCCATGATGGTGGTTTAAATGTTGAGTCTCTTATTGAATAGTTAATGGAGCTTGATAAGTAAAATGAATACGAAAATGTTTGATCTAGATTATGTAAGGAAAAAATGAAATAATAAATACAAAAAGGAAACACATAAAGATATTGCATAGAGCATAGTGATACAGTGAAACCCAAATTATATTAATGAATGAAATAGGAAAATACTGTAAAATGAAAAGCAATACAAACTAGCTAGAGTGGTTCTAGCTTATCTTTGAAGGGAGATGTGGTTGACATGGTCATTCACAAGAAGAAATTACAAGAGGTGAAAACTACCTTTTAACATAATTTATGATGCCCTATGATGCAAAAAAACAAAACATCCAAAACTATAACCCCATGAAATAATGTGGAAAAATGAGTGTAGGCCTGAAGGAGATTAGTTGATACATCAACTTTCTAGGGAAACAAATTTTGCATAAGAAATCTATTTAGGGATTTGTTTTGGACCATTATTGATTCAAATGGATGTCGATGGCCTCCCACCTATTCCAACTGGCTCATTTTTGCAATTTTCCAGTTTGGCAGTTTTTTCCCTAATTTTCAGGTCACTGACTTGTGGGGTCGTTTTGAGGCACTAAAAAATGTTTTTTAGGGATCGCCACAGTCGGAATGACCTTTGATAGATAGAAAAAGAATGTGTAGTCCTCCGATAGAACTTTCCAATAGGCTATCGTGTGCCTAAAATGAAGATCATATGCAAAAGTTACAACCCCGGGAAGTTGATGTATTAACTTACCCAAACGAGGCCCACATGACTTTTGGCGCTTCATCTCCTAGGGTTAGGTTTTTTGGATGTCTAGGGTTTTTGACATTCTTGTTTATTGTAAAAATGCCTTCAGAGACTCATTTTAATGATCTTCTTGCGAATGAGAGAAATTATCACATCTCTTCTCAGAGATACGCCACCACCATTCTAGCAAGCTTGTTTCCGCTGCATTTTACAGTTTCAGCTTATTTCCTTATTCAATAGAAACCAATTTTGTTGTATATATGTTATTCTATGTTAAGTATATTTTGATAATAAATTGTATTCATTTCATTCTGCAAATATATTCTGGATCAATTACAAGTATTATTACATTCTCAATGACTTAGGTAGGCCACCCAATCACAAATTTTGTGGCCTACAACAACTACAAAAAATGCAAGTGAAATGCCCAAAAAATGCATTGAAAGTTCAGGATTTAAAATGTTGTAGTAAACATTCCAAGATATAGAACCATTTAAAATAATTGAGTTGGTGTCCACCATTGTCTACCTATATAAACTATTCCCCCTTAGTAAGAAATGGTCGACATTGTGTCAATTTCCTCCATTAGATGGGAAAACTTTTGTTGAATCTAATTCCTAGTGAGCCACTTTCCCTAATAAAGAAGTTTCCCTACTTCAATGACTTGATAGAGTTGGATATTCTTCTAGTGGGTTCCCATCATCTCAGTATCCATGATTTAATCAATGTTTACTTTCTCATTATAGTCAAGATTAATTTGTGTATGGGACAAGTGCTTGGACACCTCTAAGGTATCCAAGAGAGGTGGAAAAGACGGTCGAAGTAACTCCACATCAAATACAAGGTGCAAGCCAATGAAAGGGGTACTATTTAATTAAAAAAAATACTCAACCATAACCTTGGTGATGGTGTAAGGCCCATATTAGAGTGGGTGAAGATTCGAATGGGGTCTAGTGAGTTTCTCTTTCTACAAATGAAACCATACCTTATCCCCCACCTAACACTTGTGTGGAACCTTATGGTGATTGTGTCACAACTTGTATTTAGCACTGTTTTTTTGAAAAATATCATGAACATCTTGCTCGGTGTGCTATATCTATTCAACAAATTTATCTACTTTGTTAGCCTCGATAAAATAATGGGAGGATTATTATTTTGTAGAAGAAATGGGTAGAACTACATCAATTAGTATCAATGGCTACAATCTTCAACATGTCTTAAAAGGGATATGTCCAATAGAGTTATGAAGGGCTACATTGTGGCTATGTTGAACATAAGGAAGGATCTCATCCCGTTATTTTGGATTTCTATAGTTGTACATTCTCGATATATACAAATCATCCCATTGAATCACCTTGTTTTATCCATCAGTTTTGGGGTGGAAGAAAATTGATTGGGTCATCTTGGTGTCCATAATTAACCATAGGATAGAATAGAAAATACTTAGGATCCTACTATCCCTATTTAAAATAATTATTTGTTCAATCCCAGAATTAACCCAAACACACTCAAATAAGATATTAGCAATGTTGTTTGTTGTGATACTCTTCTTATAGGGTGTCAAAATGACCATCTTAAAGAACCAATCAACAACCACAAATACATAGTCATTTCCAAACTTGGTTGAAGGTATGTTGGACATGAAATCTATGGAGTCAAACTCCTAGGTTTCATATGGAGTATCTAAATGTGTGTGCAACCTATGCTTCTAATGGAGGGTTTGGAAAAAACACATGTAGTGCATAATTTGATCTACTTGTTGACATATTGTCTAAGCTTTGGCTAGTAGAAGTACTTTTATAGTACTTCCATTATCTTTTCCATGACAAAGTGCCATGGCACAAAAATACAATGTGCCTCCTAAATAAACTTCTCACGCTTGCTTGGAGGAACAAAAATATGGCCTAGATGGCATAAAAGTTCATCCTAGAGATCGAATTTCAAGACTAGTCTACATATTCCTAATGTCTGATAGGTAACAATAAATTCAGGGTCTATGTCACACAATTGGTGCCTCTGGGAGGCATTTCATCCACGAGAGTTGATAACAATATTGAGTGCCACAACCAAAGGTTACCTGAGGTAGTTTGCAAGGATATTTGTGTTTTCGTTCTTGTACTTGATGTTCAAGTTGAATTGTTGTAGATACATGCATCAATTTTGATGGTGGTTACCATATATTTTTTTATGTGTTTACATGAACTACATGTGCTTGTGATTATTTTGGATAACCCTCTCCTTCTATGGGATGTAGTTCTTCCATTTGCAACAATCGATCATAATGGAGTGCATTTCCTTCTCATAGGTGGGGTACATATGAAATGCATCAAAGAGTATATGATTGTGATAGGCCATAAAATGCCCATTTTGAGCGAGGAATGCAAAAAAAACATAGTTATGATAATCTATATCAATCTCCAATGGTTGTTGTAGGCTTTCTAGAGTGAGTTTTGGTACAAAAAAAGGCAATGTTGCAGATCTTTGAATCCTTTCTATTGTGGCTCAACCCAAATAAAATTATCTTTGGTATCACCCTTGGACACTTATTTTAGGGTCCAAGGAGTATGAGATAACCTCAACATAAACTTGTTATAAATCACAGTGAGGCCCAAGAAACTACAAACCCCTATTAGAGTCATTGGGGTTGGTCAATTGGGAATTAAATGGATATTGTTTGGATCCACATGCACACCATGTTCATCCATTATGTGTCATAGATCATGAATTTTTTGCATGATAAATGAGAATTTATTTATATTGATAGATAAATTGTTCTTCCATAGGGTCTTAAAGATCTATTGAATATGCTACGAATGCTCTACCCAATTTTTTTTTTTGAAGATGAAGATATCATCCAAATATACGACTATAAAATAATTTGTGAACAACCACAATATGTCATCCATAATATTCATGAACATTGTTGGAGCATTAATAAATCCAAAAGGCATGACCAACCACTTGAAAAGGAATTATTTATACTTGAAGGTAGTCTTCCATAAATCAAATTTTCTTAATGGGCACCTGGTGGTAGCCTAACTTCAAATCAATCATACTGAAAAACATAAAACATTTGATTTGATCAACAAGATTATCAATTTTCTTCTTGACTGTGATTTTGTAGTGCATATTGATAATGCGATTTCATCTTCCCAGAAGGTGCCTTATAGAAACCATCCAACTAACTCTCTGACTAAGTTCTTGTAGTTTGTCTTTCCACAAAACCATAGAGAATTCACATTCCAAAAAAATACAACCAAAACATTTCACAATCATACCAACGTAGAATGCACCTGATTGGACCAAGAAATCCCCTCTTGTACAGGTTCTCCCCTATAAGGATTTTCCCATGGGAAATTATGGTCAAGAATAATATTTTTTTTTTGATAATTCCATCTAGATGCCATATATTGGTCCAATATTTGTATTTGGGTGGTAGCACTAGTTGACAAAGAAGAGATTCATATCCTTTAAGCAAAGAATAACCTTGGTATCCCCATCCTCTTTTGTCATATTATTCCACATGGAAGGGGGTTTATCCTTGAAGCTTAAGTAGTCAAACATGGTAAATATCCTTCAACTGCATAGGGGTGTCACCTAGATCCCATATTGATCATTAGCTAGAAGTTTTGTACCAAGAGGAGATATCAAATAAGGATTAATTTTGTTGTGACTTCAACCAATCCACAAGGGAGATCAGGGAGGGATATTGAATCAGAGGGGCTTTCCCTATGATACTATCTTGCCATAAGTCAATGTTTATGCCTTCCTAGGAATCCATTTTATGAGACTTTTAAGAACAGGTAAGGACACCTAACGAAATTTCCAAATTTGAGAACCATTTTGAGTTGATGGGGCTTTGTCAAGGATATAGAGTCTATATGTTCAAAAATATTGAAAAGGATAACTTTTTTCCACCACTTATTTATGCTTGCAATCATCCTCCACAATAGGTTATCTCCAAGTGCATTGTTCATCATCATTGTATCCTTTACACCTAGGGTCCTATGTGCCTTTTGGGCACACATAATATTCTGGTTTATCATGTGGAAACTATTAGATTGGTCATACCTCCTTATCAAAGAAACTTCATTAACTATTGATCCAAGGAGTTTTTAATTCCCATTGGCACCAATAAGGAGGATAATTTCAATATTGGTAAGGTTGAGATGACCCACTAGAGAATGTTCAACAAAACATGTATTCCAAGAGAGGAAAAATACCTTCAAAAACCACTCACACAACCGGATCAAAGGTCAACACACTGATGTTTTGATGTGGTAAACCCCTACGGGGAAACATCCATGGCCCCAACCATCGCGACCACTTGGAGTAGTTTATTAATGCAAAAAACAATATTACAGGGAGATTTTACAAGAGATTTTCTCACAATCAATCATCTACAAATGACCCTCCATGCTCTTTAGATGGAGATCATGGACCAATCGGGTGTTAAGCCACAAATAAATGTAGTTGTTAATATTAATGAGAATATGAACCGTCTGATCACTCTATGTCGAGAAAATATCATGACCATCGGATTACCTAAATACAAATGCATATTAATTCATACTAAAGAAACACACTAAGAAACACACTTTTACCTAATGACACATTCGACCAAGTATATATTAACTAACTCCTAAGTGTATAAATATCCTAACACCCCCCTTTAAGAACAACTTGGGATATGATTGAAGGATTTACAAAATTGACACAATAGGAGAAGGAAGGAGGAATTGGATCCTATCTGCCCTTAACTAAAACTTCCTTAACTCCTAACATAGATCGAATTTTGGAAAATTTTGATTTTGTAAGAGACTTTGTGAAAATGTCTGTAACATGATCTTCTGTAGGGAAAAAGATCACTTCAATAACTCGATTATGAATGAGATTTCTGATGAAGTGCATGTGTATATCGATGTGTGTGTTGCATTGATGCTGAAATGGGTCTTTGGTGAGTTGGATGCCACTCTGATTGTCGCACCAAAGATGAGTAAGATGTTGTTTCTTGAATCCAAACTATGAAAGGATTTGTTAAAGCCAAAAGGCTTCCTAACTTGCATTTGTCGTTGCTCGATACTCTGCTTCTACTGAAGAAAGTGCAATAGTGTGTTATTTCTTATAGGCCCAAGTGACAGGTGTTGAACCAAGGCTGAAAACATAAGCTACAGTAGAATTTTGATCATCAGGGTCGTCGACCCAATCTAAATCAGTGAAACCAACCAATAAAGGAGTCCCCCTTGTACTGTAATGTATCTCGAATTGAAATGTACCCCATACATATTGAAGTATCATTTTAGTTTCTTTCTAATGGATTTCATGGTGTGTTTGCATATACCGAGAAAAAATACCAACAACAAATGAAATATCAAGTCAGATATGAGTCAAGTATAAGAGGCTATTGTTAATTTTATTGTTGTTATTAGGTTATCAATGCATTTTCAAATCAACAACAGGGAGAGGATCACTGAAAAAAACACAATCACAAGGTACACAACATGTTATCCTGGGAAACCCTCATGGGGGATAAAACCCAACAAAAAAATTCTCAATAATAGATTGTCAATACAATACCAATACTAAGACCAAACCACCAAGAATAACCTATGACTGAGCATGCACCTCTCTCTTCTTCTTCTTACAATTGCAACTATCTTCAAAATATGCACACTAGAAGTGTGAGTGAGTGAGTGAGTAAACAAATGAGGAACCATCCACACTTATAAATACTACTCATGAGGTATTAGGGTTATGTCTCTTCACTTAGTAGGGCCAAATTCTTCCAAGAGTGGTTAAAAACACTTTACAAACCCTAGGGGTCGACTTTAGAACTACCACCATATAAATATGGTATGAATAATACAAGACCATATTTATCCAAGACCCGACATTATCAGTCCAAAAAATTCATACCATATTTATATTGGAGATTTACAACTCCCCACTGCACCATATCACGAATGTAGAGATACAAGATCTCCATGTGCTTTGACTTATCATGGAACACTAGTTTCTTCGTCACATTTATGAAACTCTGGTTATCACATAGAATCACGATGGCTTCCATCTCTAGATCAAGTAGACTTGTCAACAAATTTCAAAGACATATGGATTCACAACTGGTGGAACGTGCTGTAATGTATTATGCTTCTACCATGCTGAGAGAAATACTAGATTGCTTCCTACTTTTCCATGAATTCATGGTTGACCCCATACTGAAACAACATCCTAAATTTCTCTTTCTATCATAAGCACTTCCAGCCCAATCTTAATCAGTATCACCATACAGTCTAAATTCATGATATCTAGTATAACATAGACCATAATCCAATGTACCATTAAGGTATCTGATCACATGATTTGTAGCTACAAGGTGAACATGTATGGGCTCTACCATATAATAACTCAAGGTGTTCATAGTAAAGATTATATTTGTCTTGGTATTCGTTAAATACATCAATGAACCAATAATCTGTCTATATAGAGTAGCATCAACCAATTCTGACAAAGTATCAACCATGAGATTCAACTTTGTTTCTATGGGAGTGTTCATGGATTTACATTCCAACAGGTCAAATCTCTTTAGTATTTCAACTACACACTTCCCTTTGTTAAGGAAGATATTCTTTGGGCTCTGCCAAACTTCAATACCTAATAAATATTGCATTAGGCCTAGGTATTTCATCTCAAACTCTGTAGTGAGCTTCTTCTTACAATCTATGATGATATTTTCTTCTCCTGTTAAGAATAATTCATCCACATACAATAGCAATATAACTGGCTCATCATTCATAAACTTGAAGTAAAGTTTAGAATCAAATTTACTCTTGGTAAATCCCAAGCTCATTAGGAAACTATCAATTCTTCCATACCAAGCTCTAAGATCTTTCTTCAACCCGTACAGATATTTCTTCAACCTGTAGACATGAGTCTTTCTATATTCAAATTCAAACGATTTTGGTTGTTCTATATACACTTCTTCTTCAATAACACCATTTAAGAAGGTTTTTTTCACATCCATCTGGTGTAACTTCCATTTCATTTTGGCTACAAGAGCTATGATGGTTCTAATAGAAGTGTATCTAGATACGGGAGAAAATGTCTCTTCATAATCAATACCTTCCTTTTGAGAAATACCATGAGACAAAAATCTTTCTTTATGTTTCTCAATACTTCTGTTTGTTGCATGTTTTATCTTGTATATCCACTTGGAAGATACCACATATTTGTTATTTGGTCTGGGAACTATTTCCCATACATCATTCTTTATAATGGATTGGTATTCTTCTGTCATGAATCCATCCATTCTTTATTCTGAATGGTTTCTTGAAAGCATGTAGGTTCCTTTTCTATGAGATCACACACCAAGTTCATATAGTTGGAGAATGGCTTAGGTTTCTTACTTTGTCTCACGGTTCCTTCTGGGGCACCATACTTCTCTCCATATTGAATAAGTTCACTCACCCAAGATGGATTTCTCTTGTGAGATATCATGATATTGGGAGGTTATTGATATTCTACCATATCATGATCTTCTAAAATCTCATCATTAGGAGTAACTGTAACTTGCTTCACTAGTTCTACAACTCTAGGAGCTACAAGTTCTTCTTCATATACTTCTTCAAGCTATCATTTCCTTGATATTTTGAGTGTGTCATCTTCATCAAAGTTTACATCTCTACTGATCTCAATATGATGGTAACCTGGTATGTAAATTATGAAGGCCTTAGATACCTCACAGTATCTAACAAATATTCCCTTATTTGCTGAAGGATCCAACCTAGTCCTTCTTTCTTTTGGAATGTGTACAAACACTCAAAAACCAAATATTTTTAGATGGCTTACTTATGGATTCTTTCCAGTGAACATTTCTTTGGGGGTTTTGAATCCAAGTGCATTATGGGATTTTTTTTTTGGACATAAAATGTTGTTCTTGTTGCTTCAACCCATAAGTGAATTGTAAGATCTTGATCATGAATCATAGTCTTCATTGCTTCCATAATTATTCTATTCTTTCTTTCTACTACACAATTTTGTTGAGGATTATAGAGAGTTGTGAGCTCCCTCTTAATCATGACACCTCTGCAAAAACTCACAAATTCATTTAAGGTGTAATCTCCTCAATTATCTAACTCAAGTATCTTTATTTTTCTTTGGGAGAGGTTTTCTACCAAGGCTTTGAATTCCTTAAACTTTCTGAGTACTTCATATTTTTATTTCAAGAAATAAACCCAAGTATTACCAGAGTAATAATCAATAAATGATACATAGTACACATACCCGCTTACAGAGTTTGATGGCATTGGAACATGTACATCTAAGTGGATGAGCTCCAAGGCTCCTTATGCTTTAATGTTGCTATTTGGGAAATGATTCTTTATGTTCTTTCCATGTGCACATACCTTGCATACACCTTCATGATCAACCTTAAATTATGGTAAAACTATAACTACCTTGATTACATATGGTAAGGATTTGTAGTTGATGTGAGCTAGTCTTCTATGCCAAATTTCACAAGGAATCTCAGTGGAGTGAGTCAAGGTTGTATCTGAGTGACCTTTTAACTTGTACAAACCACCTTCTTTAGTTCCAATAAAAATTGCATATTCTATGGTTTTTCGTTTAGGCCACATAAGAACTTGACCATCTATGAATGAAACCATGAAACCTTTCTTATCTAGAGATGAGATAGAAACCAAGTTCTTTGTAAAACCTGGTACATAAAGTACATCCTTCATTCTCATTGGAGTTCCTAAATCCAATTGGTAGGTGGATTCTCCCATTCCTTTGATAGGGTATTGATAATCATCTCCAAGTGAAAATTTATGGGAGAAGTCCTTTTCTGTAAGACTAGAGAGAATGTCTCTTTGACCTATCATGTGCTTAGAGGCACCACTGTCTATGATCCAAGTATCCTCTCTAGGTGTTATAGATACTAAGAGAGTTGAAAACAAGACATAGTCTTCAATCTCTTCTTTAGTAACTTTCTTGGGTGGCTCATCATATTCAACTGCATGGGCATGATGTATTTTGTTATTTCTCTTCTTGTATTATTCCCTTATGGTAGGAAAATTCTTATTAATGTGTCCCATCTTATCAAAATGATAACATTGATAAGAGGAGAAATATTTTTCTTTTCTTTGACCCTTATGATATTTTTGGAATCTCATTGGAGGGTGAGGTTCTTTATGGAAGTGGGTGAATCTATTTGGAGAGTGGGATTATTTATGAATGTGGTTCTCCTTTTGTAAATGAGAACTTTTATTTCCTCCTTTAGCATGATTATCTAGGGCGTGATCTTCATCCCTTAATAGTATGACTTCTTGGTTGGCCACTCTTGCTTCTTCTTGAACACATTCTTCCCATAGACTGTTGAATTGGAGTTTCTCTTTTCTTGCATAGATAGTTTGGATGAAGGCATCCCAAGGTCTTCTAAGACCATCAAGAGTTGTAAGGACGAGCTCATATTCATCCAAGTTGTCTCCAATTGCTTCTAATTGTTCTTTGAAATGAGTTACCCTAGAGAAATAGTATTGAATTGTTTCTCCTTTCTGCATCTTTGTATTCTTGAGTTGGGTTCTCAAGTTCATCTTTTGGTTGATGTTCTTTCCTTCATAAATTTTGGTTAGGGAATCAAACATATATTTTGGAGTATTCTTAGAAGACACTTGAGGGACCAAGTGATCTTAATGGAGTCTGAAATGATCCTTTTGGCCCTAACCATACCCTTCTTATTCTTCACTTTGGTTGCAACTTCTTCAGGTTCTGGTACATTTTTTTTTTATGAATTTTGCAAGGTCATTCTCTTCAAGAATGAGACAAATTTTGTACTTCTAGGCACAAAATTTTTCCACACCTTCTAACTTGTCAACAATCTTGGTGCTTGCAGACATCTTGACCTAGATCTGGGAAAATGACCAAAAAATGAAAGTGCTCAAAAAACAAATTTGAACATACTAGGATATGCACTGGGCTGAGGAGGTAGGATGGAATTGTCTGTTTAAAAAAAAAACAATTTTTACCCCTTGAAACTTGACCTGCACAAATCTAGACTAGTACTTCTGGTATTGGCTCTGGTTTTTTGGTTTTCTATTACTAGTCAAAACTAGGGTTTTAATTTCTGGAGGCTCTGGTCACTGAAAATGTGCACTCAAGCCTCCAAATGATGTGCTAGGGTAGGGCACACTTTTCTATATGGTTTTTAGTCATAATACCTCTTCAATAAAAGGCCTTAATTTCCTTGTATGATAACAATGATGTTTTTGGATACCCAGTGAAAGGTGCTCTATTCAGTCAAGCTCTGAAACCATGTTAATTTCATTTTTGTTATTAGGTTATCAATGCATTTTAAAAACAACAACATAGAGAGGATTATTGAAAGAAACATAATCACAAGGTACATAACATTTTATCCTGGGAAACCCTCATGGGGGGGAAAACCTAACAAAAACATCCTCGATAATAGATTTCCAATACAATGCCAATACTAAGACCAAACTGCCAAGAATAAAATAGGATTGAGAATGAACCTCTCTCTTTTTCTTCTTGCAACTGTAGCTATATTAAAAATATGCACACTAGAAGTGTGAGTGACTGAGTGAACAAATGAGGCACCATCCTCACTTATAAACACTAGTGATGAGGTATTAGGGTTATGTCTCTTTATTTAGTAGGTATGACTTCTTCCAAGAGTGGTTAAAACAACTTTATAAATCCTATGGGTTGACTTTACAATTACCACCATATAAATATGGTTTGACCAATCCACAAAAGGGGATTTCGTATTATACAAGACCCGAAATGATCAATCCACAAAAGGGGATTTGATGTATAAGATAATAATTGAAATATAATTAGAATATTCTTTGAGGTTACAATATTTCAACAACTACCAACTAACTGACAGTACAAGTGGAATCAACTTCGAGAGAAGTGTAGGTGGAAAAAATCTTGACTCCATACTCGAAGGGATAACAAGATGGTTTACAATCTTCCATGTGGAAGTGATGAAGAAGGTCGCAAGCATACTTAGACTGGGAAATAAAAAATGATTCATTGGTTTGAAAAACTTGGAGGTCAAGGAAATAGTGCAAAAATCCAAAGTTTGTCATTTCAAATGTCTTTTTAAGGTTGGTTTTCACATGGTTTAAAATTTTTGAGTCACTACCAATAAGGAAAGGGTCATCAACATAAAGAAATAGGATTATGAGATGGCTTCCTACTTTCTTTGTATAGATATTAGGATCAAAATGACATATATAAAATTCTGTATCAATAAGAAAGTTGTTCATTTTGGCATACCAAGCTCGGGGAGCTTTCTTAAGACCATAAAGAGATTTCTTAAGGAGACAAACAAGGCTAGATTAATTTTGAACATAGCCAGGAGGTTGTTCCATGTAGATTTCTTTTTGCAAATCCCCATGCTAGAAGTTAGATTTAACATCCATCTAGTGGACCTCCCATTTATGTGAGGCACCAAGGGAAAGAACAAGGCGGATGCAATTTATTTTGTCTAGGGAAAAGGATTAATTATAGTCAATTCCTTCAAATTGGGAAAATAAATTGGCAAATAACCAAGCCTTGTGTATTTAAATGCTTCCATCTGATGCATACATAGCTCTGTAGACCCATTTACATCTGACAATTTTTCTTCCTCTCATAAGAGGTACAAGATCCCAAGTATCGTTTTCAATTAAAGAACAATAGTCTTCATTCATTGTTGTATCCCAATATGGATGACCTGAATCTTCTGCAAATGTCTCTAGATCATGATTCTATCAAACTTGAGCCAAAAGAGAACAAGCACGTTGGAATTTTGAACATGTCTGAAGTTGATCTGAAGGATCATTGACAAGATCACCAGTTGCTTCTCATGTTGAAAAGACACATCTAGGAAGCAGTGGTGTTGGTTCAGGTTCAATGGAATCATCTAGAGGAAGGTGAGAAGGTGGAGGTGGATTGTTATCCTCTCTATCATGATCTGAAGAAGAAACCATAATAGGAATAGAAGAAGGCAGAAACACAGAAGATGGCTTGTAGGTTGAAGAAGGAACAATAGTCAAATTAGGATCGCAAGCCAAAATATTTTCATCAAATTTAACATCTCTTCTAATAATCATTTCATTACAATGTGGTTGAATAAGCTTGTAACCTTTGACATCTTCAAAATAACCAAAAAACATACACTTCTCACTTTTAGGTTGCAATGATTTCCTTTTCTCATCAGGAATGTGAGCCCATGATATATTGTCAAATACACGGAAGTGACTTATAACATGTTTAATTTTAGTCCATGATTCTTCTGGTGTCATATTTTTAAGATCCTTTTTTGGAGTGTGATTTAATATGTAATTTTCACAATTGATGGATTACACACAATAATTTAGACTTAATCCCTTAGATTGGATCATACGATTAACCATTTATTTTAATGTGTGATTCTTTCTCTCAGCAACACCATTTTGTTGTGGTGTATATGGAACAATGTGTTTCATTTGGATGCCTTGTGTAGTG
>CBVK0100228221.1:0-25586 GCA_900067695.1 Picea abies | reverse complement strand
GGTATCTAAGCCGTTAAAATCACCCGGGGATGCACCCGGCCTGAGCCACACCAATCCTTAACATGGTTGGATTTTTTGTCCCTGCAGGTTTGACTTTAACATTACGGAGTGGCTTAACAACACACTCCATCACCGACTGTCCTACACCTCGGGAACATTTTTTTTTTTTAACTAAAACGGGTAACGATTTTATTGACTGAGAGAAAAGGGCTTTGCCGGAGCAGCCCTTAATACATTGCTAATTTCTGACTGCCTCTACATAAAGATACCTCTATTCTCAGGGGATTTGAAAGAAGCTTTCATTGTTTACCCTCAACATCCCTTTCATAAGAGTGCTGCCATTGCTCGCCAACTGATCTGCTTCTCTATTAGACCTCCTTAGAACATGATACAACTTGTACGAATTGAAGTCTATGAGAACTCTGTTCAATCTGTCCAAGGATTTGTTGAGACTTGCGTTTCTAAACCTGGTTTTTGTGATGATATTTTTTATTATGATCTCCGAGTCCCCAAAGACTTGGATGTCTTTGATACCTTCTTCTCTGGCAATTAGGCAAGCTTTAGTTAGCCCTAGCAGCTCCGCTTGGTTATTGGATTTCATTCCTAGTCCCCAACTGAATTGAACCTTGATCCCATTTGGAGAGTAAACAACCCCCCCTGCCCCAGCTTTGCCTGGGTTGCCTTTGGACGCTCCGTCAAAGAAGATAGTGGCTATATTCTTAGAGCGCCACCATATCTGAAATCTGTCATCTTCATCTCTTATGCGCCATTCGGGATTGGCTGGAAGAGATGCCAGCAGATTCATACTCGGCCTTGGAACAAGAGGGCTGAGCCACTGCTTTTCTTCGGGCTGAAGCTGATGATCCTCTATATTATTCTGGAGTTGAGTTGCTTCCAAGAGGAACGATTTGGCCTTTACCATTACTTGCAGCGGGGAGAGGCTCGTCTCTTCAAAGATCTTTTGGTTTCGTGCCAACCAAATCTGCCAGCATATATATTTAGGAATGGCTATCCAGATTTTTCGCCAGAGAGACTTGGGAGGGATTCTGAGAGGGTAGATCCGCATCCAGGAAGAAAAAAGTTCTGCAACGGAATTCGTTGGAGGGATTGAAATCTGAAAATCCTGGAGCATAAGGTGCCAAACCTCTTTGGCATACTTGCAGTCAATGAAAAGATGAAGGGCTGTTTCGGCATTGCTGTTGCATAGTACACACCTGTGAGGTCCCGCTATATTTCTCTTTTCCAGATTGTCTCCCGTTAGTATTTTGTTATGTGCCAGGGTCCAGAAGAAGAAGTTCACCTTTGGAATAGCTAAAGGCTCCCAAATGTCTTTCCAAAACGCCGGAGTTTGACTGCTGATCTTTGAGGCCTGTAGAGTACTATAACCTTCTGCTATGGTGTAAACCCCTGATTTGCCCCAGCCCCATTTGTCTTTCATATACCTATTGATGGGGGCAGCGTCTTCCAACAAATCTTCTAGCTCGGATTGTTGCTGAGATAACCGGGCCGGGATTCCATGAAAATCCCAACCTATCCAGTCGCCTTGCTGGTCCCACTTCGAAAGGTTGCATAAGTTTTTTATTCCTGCTCTTACCAGCCAATTTCTGATATCTGCTATGTCTTCATTCTCTGCCAATGGAGCTTTCCCCATTATGCTGTCCTGCCACAGGGACGTGCTCTTGCCGTTTCCTGGTATTCTATAGACTGATTTTTTGAAAAAACAACTACTTTTACAGCACAATTTCCAGATCTGCGTGCTGTTTGGTGGGCTGTCTATTTGCAGATTACTTAAATTTTTGCTGACCCCATACTTTGTACTCAGGGTGAGACTGACTGGATGCGCTGGCTCGCTGATGAGTTTCCAAAGAATTTTACCTCCAAAAGATAAATTGACCAGCGCTGGATCTCTTATTTTCAACCCTCCATCTGCCTTGGCTTTTTTTACAATTTCCCAATTTACCAGATGTATTTTTTTCTCATTGCCCTTTCCTCCCTGCCAAAGAAAGTCTCGAATAAGCTTTGCAATCTGTTCTGTTACTGATCTAGGTGCAAGAATGAAGGTCGCTTGGTAGATTGGGATCGCTGTCAGAACTGAATTTATCAAGATTAACTTACCTCCTTTGTTCAACCATTGGCCTCCCCACGCTGCTATT
Source organism: Picea abies (assembly GCA_900067695.1). Taxonomy (NCBI): domain Eukaryota; kingdom Viridiplantae; phylum Streptophyta; class Pinopsida; order Pinales; family Pinaceae; genus Picea; species Picea abies. The sequence continues at coordinate 23,433 of CBVK0100228221.1, read as the reverse complement.
TTTGATTTGATTTTTGAAGTGATATGATTCCATTGAGATCTCTTGTTGACTCCTGAGCTAATGGGCAGTCCCAGGTAATTGAAGCTCTCCCAAATCGCGCGGCCTTTGAACCCGAGGATGGAGGTTATACTTGTTATATCTGACTGATCCGTGTTCCAGAAATACACTTCGCTTTTCCCTGCATTTATTAACGCTCCTGTACAATGGCAATACGATTTGAGGACAGTGTCTATGGAGTTTGCAATGCGAGTAGAGGCGCCACCAAGCAGCAAGGAGTCATCGGCGAACAATGCATGGTTCGTGGCTTCCAAACCGACTGTAGCTTTTAATCCCGGAATGTTACCCTTTAGTTTCTCTGCGTTGAGTTTGCGGCTCAGGGCCTCTGCCAGCAGAATGTACAGGAATGGAGAGAGGGGGCATCCTTGCCGGATACCCCTCTGGGATTGAAAGAAGGAAGTGGGGCGACCGTTTACTAATGGAGCTATCCACGGGTTGATTATGCAAGCTCTAATTAGCTGGACGAAATGTGGAGAGAAGCCAAAGGCGAGAAGAACCTTGCTGAGGAAGGTGCGATTGACTCTATCAAACGCGTTCGCCATATCCAGTTTTATAAGCATGCCTTTCTCTTTTCTCTGTTTGCTTGAGTGGATTATCTCCTGGACCTGAATGACATTGTCCAGGATGTGTCTTCCTTCCACAAAACCTCCTTGGGGGCTGGAGATCAGAGTTTTTAGAAGAGGCTTCATCCTGTTTGCCAGAGTTTTTGCCAGAATCTTGTAAGACGCATTACACAGAGATATAGGCCTGAATCTACCAAAATTTTCAGGATTGGTTTCTTTGGGAATTAGTGCCAGGTACGTGGAGTTGGTTCCTCCTCCTACCTTGGCTTTTTTCAGCGATCCATTAATCATCTTCAGGAGATCTTTCTTTATCACCTGCCAGCAGCATTTGTAGAAGTGGATTGTAAAACCATCTGGCCCCGGAGCTTTATCTGCCTCCATAGACCAGATCACTTTTGTAATTTCTTCCTCAGTGGCTAATCTGCAGAGAAGTTCATTGACTTCTGGTCCGATTAGGGAGGGTATGTTTGAAAGAAGATCAGCTGCATCCTCCTCATTGCTTTGTGCATTTTCAGAATACAGTTTCCTGAAGTGTTTCTCGGCAGCTTCTTTTACTTGCTTGAATCCTTTGCAAACTTGTCCATCATCGGTTTTAATTTCAGCAATATGATTCCTGGATAGTCTTGCTCTATATTGTCGATGGAAAAAGGAAGTGTTTCTGTCCCCTGCCTTTAGCCAGAGACTTCTGGATTTAAGTCTCCAGTATTCTTCTTCGCTTCGAAATGAATGGAAAGAGTCACATTGAGCCTTAATTTCTTCTTGCAGAACTTCTGTTGTGATGTCTTTGCCTTCCATTTCCACTTGAAGTTGCTGCAGTGTCTGGACTTTCTCTTTTCTGCATTCGGTGGGGGAATGGGTTGGTTTCTTTACCCATTCTTTTAGAGCTTTTTTGGTGGCTCTCAACTTTTGCTCCCATACATAACTGGTGGATCCCGTGTAGCAGTTGGCCCAAGCTGACTTAACTGTCTCTGAAAATCCTTCTCTATCAATCCACTGGGGGCTGAAACGAAAAGGGATGGGGCCCAGATCTTCTTCTTCATCTAAAAGCAGCTGGATTGGTTTGTGATCTGAGGTGAACTTTGGCAGAATTTTTGTTGTTATGATCTTTTTGTCCAGCAAGAATGTGCTTTGAACCAGAAATCGATCTAGGCGGGCAGAAATATGCTCCGATCCCGTCCTATTATTAGTCCAAGTATACAAGCCTTGGGTGGGATTGAAATCTAGAAGATCCCATGTCTGGATGATCTCCTCTACCTTGGGCAGCATGGGGTCTCTTGAACTGGTTCCTCCCCGCTTTTCTTTTGTTTTCATTACTATATTTAGATCCCCAGCTATTATTACATTGTTGGGGGAGGCCTCTTCTAGAAAAGTCGAGAGAGAGTTCCAGCAATCTCGTTTTTCTGCATACATAACGGGGACATAAAGATTGCAAAGGGAGATGGAAAACTTACTTGGCTTATGCTGCAATTCTGTGTATATCCAATGCTGCGTTTCATGATACTTCTTCAGGAGGAACGAGTCTTCATTCCACATGGTTGCAAGGCCTCCAGAAGTGCCCCTTGCACTGACTGCTATTCCATTACTTTTATTCCATTTTTTTTTGCTAATCTCAAGAAGGGCTTGCCCCTCTATTTTGGTCTCTTGGAGCATGAGAATGTCTGATTGGGCTTCTTTCAGTAAATCCTTAACTGCATTTATTTTGGAGGGGGCTCCCAGACCTCTACAGTTCCAAGAGACTAAATTCATTACTTACCTGGAGGGGGGGGGGTTGGAACCTCCCTTAGGAGGTCTTGCTCTGCTATTTCTCCCAATAGACATTTCTAATGTTGGCTGACTTCCTTGAGTTTTGTATTTTTCTGCCTCCTCCTCCCTCTTTTCTTTTCGGGATTTCCTTCCTGGCTTCTTCGTTGGACGCTCGAAGGATTCATCTTCTGACGTGTCTGAACTTTCCACCAGTTTTTTCCTTGCCATTTCTGCATATGTAGGATTGGAGGGGCTGCCTTGATTTGCTGCACTCTGATTTTCGTTCCCTCCCTCTTCATTTGAAGTAGGGATTTCTGCCTGCTTCTCTTTCCCCTGAGCTGATTCTGCTTGTTTGTTTTGCTCACATTCTGCCCCTTTTGACACAACTTCCTTGTCTTGCCCCTTTCTGATTCTGTTTGAGCCCCCATTATTGAATCCTTTGCCTGCACCTTTTGAGTTGTTTGCATGTCTCTGTACTAGAGTCCATTGATCCCCGATTTGGTTATCTGGTTGCTCTTCTTCTTTCTTTTTGCAGTGCTTTGCGAAGTGTCCATAACCGTGGCAATGTCGGCATTTGAATGGAATCTGTTCATAGTCCAGCTCCTGAACGTGTGTCCACCCTGCTACTGTAAGATTGATTGCTTCAGGGAGACCTTCTTCTAAATCCACTTCGACGCAAATACGGGCACAGGAGTATTGGTCCTTTCTTGCAGCTTGATCAATATATTTCCCCAAAGCATTGCCGATTATCTGAAGGGACTGCTGGTTCCAACAGTGGAGGGGAAGGTGTGGGAGCCGAACCCAAACCGGAACAGCTGAAGGAATGTCTTGTGTCGGGTCGAAATCTGGCGACCACTTGTTTAAATATAGACCCTGAGGGCCCATAAAGTATGGACCATTTCTGAATATTAAGCCTCTATCTTCTGTGCATTCGAAGACGAATACAAAAAAACCTTTCCCGACAAAATAGCTTTTAACCCCTTCTTTGATCAGAGGCTTCCAATTCCTCTGAGTCCAGTCCTCTACTGATTTGGGAGATGGCCAGAGTCCTGTAAACTGTCCAATGAGTCCCTTCTCTGCCAGATTTAATGCTGCTTTGCACGTCTCTGCTTCCGGCAATGCCACTGAGGGGATCGAGGCCATTTTCTTTACGAATTTCTGCTGGCTTGCAGAGGGCGGGCGTTTCGGACCGGCTGCTATCATTGATTTAAACGCTGTGACCTCCGGGGGCAGGTCAGGATCCCCAGGACCTTCCATAGCACGGAACTGAGCCAAAACCTAAGGACGCAGGGCCGAGAGGGCACGCAGTGGCGGCCTGAAGTTCAGACGCGGGTTCGATTGGAAGAACTTAAAAAAAAACAATTCACCTCGGGAACATTTTAATAATATATGTTAATAATAATAAAAATAATTTGTTTTTTAAATATTGTTGATTTTATTATTTTAATAATATATGTTAATAATAATAAAAATAATTTGTTTTTTAAATATTGTTGATTTTACTATTTTAATAATATAAGTTAATAATAATAAAAATAATTGAAGTTAAAGAAATTTAAAATAATCCAAATAAATTTAATTTAAGAATCATTTTTCTTTTCTTGTATTTAATAAATTCTCAAATAATATTTTATTAGTTTTGAATAAATTATTTTTTTATACTTTAAAAATATACATTAGATAAGTTATAATATTTATTGAAACCAAATTACTATTTTCTATACAAATCAATTTGTATAGATATTCATAAAGAGAGAAGTGAGAAGTGGAAGGAATTATTGAAATGCAAATTCAAGACAAATAAAATATAATTGAATTTGTTACTTGAATATTTATTTTGAATATTTATTTTAAAAGTAAATATATATTTTTATTATTATTATTTTTTTTTTATGAACTTTAATTTATAATGCTTATAATAAACTTAAGTTATTATTATAATTTTTTCAATTTTGAATACGTTCAGGGGTAAAGATTTCCGGCTCTTTTGGTAGTTTGATCAATTCACTGTTTGGAAAAACAACAGACTTATCAATCAATAAAATCCAATCAATCACTAGGTTGGCTCTTTGGGGAATTTTTTTCTTAAATATTATTAATTTTATTATTTTAATAATATATTGTAATAATAATAAAAATAACTAAAGTTTAATAAATTTAAAATAATTCATAGAAATTTAATTTAAGAATAATTTTTAGTTATATTTAGGAAACTCAAAAATATTGTTTAACTAGTTTAGAATAAATTAGACTTTCATACTACTAAAAAATGCATTAGACAATATTATAATATTTATTGAAATAAAACTACTTTTTTATGAAATTTGTATAGGTATTCAAGAATGAAGAAGTGGGAAGAAATTATTGAATTGGATGTTCAAGACCCAGAAGATATGATGGAGTTTTCACTAGAAGATTTTACATGGATAGAAGTTTGGGGGGACCAAAGCGCAATAATTATGTATTATAGACTTGAAGATTTCATAAATGGAGAGCACTCAAGAGAAAGTGCACCTACTCCAATTTGTTGTTCTAGACGAAGTAAAAAAATGGAGGATATCAAAGAGACTAAATTTGGAACGTATATAGAGTATGCTATGTGAGTCTTCATATTTTTCTTCAATAAATTTATAAATTTTGATTTCTAGTTTACTATGTCAAACATGCATAAATGTTTATCTATTGTTTTGTAATATTTCATACATAGCTACTGGTGTGCATATGGTCTGGCGCCCACATGACAAATTACCATGAATAGACTAGATGCCGGGAAAAAAAACATAATCCACGTCAAAGCATTAAAGTTGTTTGTCAATGTCCTTTTATCGTATGACGACTTCAACTCAAACCAAATGATGTTGTTATAACATACACTGCATGTAGTCATCTTGATAAATATAATGTTGTCTACCATGGGACTGATGCAATTGGTAGGCCTCATTCATTCAATTATGCACCACATTTGACCATGGATATACGAGCTAGTGGCCCACATTTGATTGAAAATGGTTTTAATGTTACGATGATATGGGACAAGTTCATATCAGACATACAACATGAATCTGGTGAATTATTCACAGGGATAACTCGAGATGCCTTAATGACAAGACAATATATATTAAACATTTACAATGATATTAAAAGGTTAGAATATGTGAAGGACGAAAGTGATCCAATGAGTGTGGAGTTTTGGTACAATGATTCTCCCAAGAGCTTTTTTTCTACCAAAAACAAGATGTTCAAAATATCCCTTTTATAATAGGCATACAAACAAAGTGGATGTGTTCAATGATGGTCAAAAACTCACACCACAATGTTATATCAATGGATTCAACATTTAGCACAAATAAGTATGGGGTGAGTACATATCTATCATTAATCATATTCATTTATTCATCATCATTTCAATGCTTGCAGTTTAAATATAATTATAATTATGTCTTCTTTTGAATGTAGTATCAACTTTACACATTGATAATTTTTTATGAACATCGCAATCGGGTTCCAATAGCTTGGGTGATTTCATCACGCAATATTAGAGATGATATATGTAAATGGATTTCAACACTAGTTAGAGTTGGAAACAATGAACATTCAGATTGACATGTTCGATTTTTCATCACATACGATGTTGTAGCTGAAATTGAGGCATTAAGGTGACACATTTATTTCTTTAGAAAAAAATGAAATAATAATGTTTATATATATTCTCTTCTAATGTTATATCATTTCATGATTTTGACCAAATCCACGATATTATTATGTGTATGGCATGTTCTTCAAGAATGGTTGAAGAACATCGATAATAAAGTCAAAAGAAGGGAAAACAAAATATGTATTTTTCGTGCTTTAGGACACATCATGCACTCGTGTCAAGACGATGCATCTGTAGAAAATGCAGTTGCAAGGATCTTTGGAGATTTCAGCGAAGAAACAAATTTCTTGAAGTATTTTAAAACCACTTGGCTAGCCAACAATAAAATATGTAAGTTTTTTTTAGTTAGATTCATGATTGTATTCTACGATGACATATTTACGGTTATTATTTTCCAACTAATTTCTATGTTTTTTTCTAATCCAGATATGTGGGGAAAAGCTTACAGAAATTTTCCTCACTCTAATCAAGATACAAATAACGCCATTGAATCTTATCATGGGTACATTAAAAAAATGTACTTGAATGAGAAAAACAATGCAAATCATAGACAGGTTCACTGGTTAATTGAATGCATCAAAGTGTAGACCAAATCAAATCTCTGATGAAGATTGTGTTGTTGATCCAAAAAGTAACAATGAATTTTTAGTTCATAGCCAAAATATGGATACTTGTGATACTTGGTATAGTGTCATATATAAATGGCCAGATCTACACTTTTGTGATTGCACTTGGGCATTAAACGGAAATGTTTGTAAGCATGTACTAAAAGTTGGTATGCTACTAAACAACAATGTTTCAGGTGATAATATAATGTCAAATGTCGCTACTTCTAGTACATAGAGGCCTAGACTTTTAGTTGATTTAAATGAAACAATTATATTCAGTCCGGAAATCGAAACAGAGCTTCTACAACCCTTCAATTCTCCTCATAATGAAACAAACATTAATGACGTGGATAATATTGCCCCCCTTGAGGTAGATGAAAGGATATATGTGATTTCATCGACTCATCAAGAGTTGAGGGTTCAATGTTAGCCATAGTACCTCCAAATTTGGAGAGGGCATATGCACATACGAATCTGGTAAGTAATGCACATCAACAATACAACCAACAGGACAATCAAATGTTTTTCAATGCAACTCCATCCAAGATCATTAAGAAGAGACGACATAGTTTTTTGAGTCCGCTTAATAAAAAATTACAATGTCATCGTCACTTACATTTAGGTAAGGATAAACAACAATTTCAAAGAGTTGGTTGAGTTCGTGCAAAAAAGAAAAGCATGGTTGAGCAATTGAACTTATGTTCTCAAAAAGAAAGAAATGTGGAGCATACATTTGATTTAGTGTAGCATTCAATTCCACATGATATTGGTATGAAAATTTGAAATTATGTTTTGTTTTACATGAAATTCAATATAATATTAGCTTTGATCCAATAGTAAATAAAAATATTCTTTTACTGTTACAGCTCAGGGATCCACTCTTGGAAATTTTCAAAGTTGTCAGCTTCAGTTATTTATTATTTATTGATGATGCAAACATACACACAAGTTTAGAGATATTGACATTGCAATTAATTCCATATTTAAACTTATGATATTTCCTCTTAGGTGAAAAACTTTAAAGTACTTGGGAAACAATGAGAATAAATATTATATATTTATATACTTTATTTATTTATTTACTAGCATTATAAATTAATTTTGTGAATGTTTCTTGACAGGAAGATACACACTTATGGAATAGGGAAAAGTCTAAGTGATGCACTGATACTATTTTCAACTTTTCACATTATATATAAGATAATTTTAGAATAATATATTGTTGATATTATTATATGCCACTTGTATTTTTATTTAAGACAATTATAACAAATACTTTATATTGTTTTGCAAAAGGTGTAATAGTTGTGGAACTCAATCATAAATTAGAGTATGATTCTATATTGATTTTGGATATCAATACGTGGCATTGTCAATAGTGAAATATTGGAAGTGAAATGAAATATATAAAATTGAGAATTTTGATATTTTACTTACATGTCAACAATGCATTATGTCTCAATCATACTACAAAAACAAGTTTCAATGAATTTAGTCAATAATAATAAATTTATATTATTAAAAAAACACACATACAAATGCAGAAATAATTTCTTCATTGACAAATATTTTATATCCCTGCCTGCGTGCACGACACAACCTTGCATCTACATCATACTGGATTTTTTCATTCTGCCTTTTAACCTTATTTGGTGATTTGGTAGCACTTTTAGCATTTCCATTTCTTACGCTTTTGTATATGGGCATATATGTTGACCACTTCCATAAATGTGCATTTATGGAAGCATGCATATACAGAAGACACCATCATGAAAGTGGCCAACTTTCGTATATGCATCGTCTGTATATGCACATTTATTGAAGCTATCATCCATATATGCGCATATATAGAAGCACACTTATACGAAAACCACCTTCTGTAAATGCATCTTTCTATATGTGTGCTTCCACATATGTGCATATACAGAAGTTGTCATCCGTAAATGCACATTTATGGAACTCGACCTCCGTATATGCACGCTTTCGTATATGCACATATACGTTGACCACTTCCATAAATGAACATTTATGGAAGCACACATATACAAAAGACACCATTATGGAAGTGGTCAGCTTCTGTATATGCATTGTCCGTATATGCGCATTTGTGGAATTCGTCGTCCGTATATATATCGTCTGTATATGCGCATATACGGAAGCCCGCATATATGGAAGCCATCTTTCGTAAATGCGTATTTCGTATATGCGTGTCTCCATATATGCACATATACAAAAGTTGTCATCCGTAAATGCACATTTATGGAAGTCGACCTTCGTATATGCACATATACGCTGACCACTTCCATAAATGCACATTTATGGAAGCACACATATATGAAAGACACCATTAAGGAAGTGTCCAGCTTCTGTATATGTGTCGTCTGTATATATGCATTTATGGAAGGCATCATTCGTATATGCGTCGTCTATATATGTGCATTTATGGAAGGCATCATTTGTATATGCGTCGTCTGTATATGTGCATATATGGAAGCGCGCATATACGGAAGCCACCTTCTGTAAATGCATCTTTCATATATGTGTGCCTCCATATATGCGCATATACAGAAGTTGTCATCCGTAAATGCACATTTATGGAAATCAGCCTCCGTATATGCATGCTTCCATATATGCGCATATACATTGACCACTTCCATAAATGTGCATTTATGGAAGCACGTGTGCATTTATGGAAGCACGCATATACAGAAGACACCATTATGGAAGTGGTCAGCTTCTGTATATGCATTGTCCATATATGCGCATTTTTGGAAGTCATCGTCCATATATGCGCATATACGGAAACCACCTTCCGTAAATGCGTCTTCTGTATATGCATGCCTCCATATATGCGCATATACAAAAGTTGTCGTCTGTAAATGCACATTTATGGAATTCGACCTCTATATATGCACTCTTTCGTATATGCGCATATACGTTGACCACTTCCATAAATGCGCATATATGGAAGCACGCATATACGAAAGACACCATTATGGAAGTGGCCAACTTTCGTATATGCGTCGTCTATATATGCGCATTTATGGAAGTCATCGTTCGTATATTTGTCGTCTATATATGCGCATATACGGAAGCACACATATATGAAAGACACCTTCCAATAATGCGTCTTTTATATATGTGTGCCTCCATATATACTCATATACAAAAATTGTCGTCCGTAAATACACATTTATGGAATTCGACCTCCGTATATGCACGCTTCTATATATGCGCATATACGCTGACCACTTCGATAAATGTGCATTTATGGAAGCATGCATATATAGAAGACACCATGATGGAAGTGGTCAGCTTCCGTATATGCGTCGTCCATGTATGTGCATTTATGGAAGTCGTCGTCCGTATATGCGTCATCTGTATATGCGCATATACAAAAGTGCACATATATCGAAGCCACCTTCTGTAAATGCGTCTTCCATATATGCGCATATACAAAAGTTGCAGTCCATAAATGCACATTTATGGAAGTCGGCCTCTATATATGCATGCTTTCGTATATTCACATATACATTGACCACTTCCATAAATGCACATTTATGGAAGAACGCATATACAAAAGACACCATTATGGAAGTGACCATCTTCCATATATGCGTCATCCATATATGTGCATTTATGGAAGTCGACGTCCGTATATGCATCGTCCGTATATGTGCATATACGGAAGCCACCTTTCATAAATGCATCTTCCATATATGCGCATATATAAAAGTTGTCGTTCATAAATGCACATTTATGGAAGCCAACCTCTGTATATGCATGCTTCCTTATTTGCACATATACGCTGACCACTTCCATAAATGTGAATTTATGGAAGCACACATATATGGAAGTGGCTAGCTTCCATATATGCGTCGTCCGTATATGCACATTTATGGAAGTCATCATCTGTATATGCACATATACGGAAGCGCACATATATAGAAGCCACCTTTCGTAAATGTGTCTTCCGTATATGCGTGCCTCCATATATGCGCATATACAGAATTTGTCGTCCGTAAATGCACATTTATGAAGTTGGCCTCCGTATATGCACACTTCCGTATATGCACATATACACTGACCACTTCCATAAATGTGCATTTATGGAAGCATGCATATATGGAAGACACCATTATGGAATTGGCCAGCTTCTGTATATGCGTCATTCGTATATGCGCATTTATGAAAGTTGTCATCCGTATATGCGCATGTACGGAAGCTCGCATATACGAAAGCCACCTTCTGTAAATGTGTCTTTCATATATATGTGCTTCCATATATGCGCATATATAGAGGTTGTCATTCATAAATGCACATTTATGGAAGTCGGTCTCCGTATATGCACGCTTCCGTATATGCGCATATATGCTGACCACTTTCATAAATGCACATTTATGGAAGCACGCATATATGAAAGACACCATTATGGAAGTGGCCAGCTTATGTATATGCGTCATTCGTATATGCGCATTTATGGAAGTTGTTGTCCATACATGCGTTGTTCGTATATGTGCATATGCGGAAGCGCACATATACTGAAGCCACCTTCCGTAAATTCATCTTCCCTATATGCGTGCCTCCATATATGCGCATATACAGAATTTTTCGTCCATAAATGCACATTTATGGAAGTCGGCCTCCGTATATGCACACTTCAATATATGTGCATATACGCTGACCACTTCCATAAATGCGCATTTATGGAAGCACACATATACAAAAGACACCATTATGGAAGTGTTCAACTTCCGTATATGCGCATTTATGGAAGACATTATCCGTATATGCATCGTCTGTATATGCACATATACGGAAGCACACATATACAGAAGCCACCTTCCGTAAATGTGTCTTCCATATATGCGTGTTTCCATATATGTGCATATACAAAAGTTGTCGTTTGTAAATGCACATTTATGGAATTCAGCCTTCGTATATGCACGCTTCCGTATATGCGCATATACGTTGACCACTTCCATAAATGTGCATTCATGGAAGCACACATATACGGAAGGCACCATTATGGAAGTGGCCAGCTTCCGTATATGCGTCATTTGTATATGGACATTTATGGAAGCCATCATCCGTATATGCATCGTCTGTATATGCGCATATACGAAAGAGCGCATATATGGAAGCCACCTTCTGTAAATGCATCTTTTGTATATGTGTGCTTCCATATATGCGCATATTGTAACATCCCGCTCTTGAACGCATTAAGAGGACTTATTCTTTGAGGACACTTGCGTGCAAGTGATCCGGTTCTTTATACGATTGGTTGTTTTGATTATGATTATGAGATATTGTGGATTTGTTGATATGTTATTTTTGTTGTATTTACATTGACAGGTGTTATTGATTGGGTTCTCCTGAGTGTCCAGGACTCTGGACGTTTGAGGATGTTGAGGCATCGATGAAACTCCGTGGACTCCAGATCGAGTCAGGGAGTGGATTGTTAGGGTTTGAATTTTGTTGATGTGACATATGTACATATGATTAGATATTATGATGTTGATTGTTATTGCTGACATGATTCATTGATGGATGCAGGCTAACGATAGTTTGCTGACCAGACTCACATTTGGAGTAAGGGGGTCACGCATGACAACCATAGACATTAAGGGAAAGGTGTGGTAGCAACCCTGCCACAACCTACTAGCAGTCTCGTCGTGGCTCGAACTATATGTTAACGATTACCTAGTTTGAGAAGACCCATGATGTCATGAGGGAAGACTATGACAGCCGCTCACGATGATTATAAGGGGCGTGCAATAAGGCATGGTCCTTATTTCTTAAAGGCCCTTAATCTCCCACAAGATCACCTGATTGAGTATTGACTCCAGGGGTTTGACATCTACCAAATTCAGTTAAGAGGCGAGTGGCACCCTTGGAGCACGTAGTGCATCTTGAAGGGCATGTCACACAAATAAAACAGAAAGAGGCGAGTGGCACCCTTGAAGCACGTAGTGCGTTCTGAAGGGCACGTCGCGATTTTAATTGTGGTAAGTTAATAAACCTAGTGTCTAGAAAACTATGCCGCCTTAGGACCTCGCCGACCTTAAAATAGATGGTGGGATGAATAAATTTTAATAACTAAAAGTTCCCTTAAAAATTGTCACCCAACCTAGTGAAATTAAAACCTAGGTCTAAGTAGAACATGTGGACAAAAACAAACTAAATAGACATGTAACAAGAAAGGGCGGGTAAGAAATTCAAACTTTAATTATTAAAGTAAAAATTATAATGGAGGATTAAATTTATTAAAAGGGTAAATGGTTGTTTTTGTCTACACTTGCTAAATTTGATTTTTAGTTAAAAAGAAAAAGGGGGAAACTTAAAAGAAAGGGAAACTTAAAGAAAAAGGGGAATGTCCAACTTAGTAAGGAATCTAACCTTTGGAACTTTATATTTATGAACTCAACTAGGATTTAAGTAAGGTGTAAGTCATTTAAGAATTGTAAGGGAATTTTGGGATACCGAGGACAGCTTTTAGGAACGCTTTTAGGTGGGTGAGAGAAATAGGAAAATTTGATTAATTAATAAATTAATTTTCTGGTGCAACTAGGGGATCGGGTGACACGTGTACGGGGAAGGTTTTTCCTAATTAAATTTAATAAGAAGGATTATAATGAGGGTTTGGGAAACTAATCACTTGAAAACTCTATAAAAATGATGGTAGAGGAACAGTATGAAACACATCTAGCTTGCGTAATGTTGCGCTGCCGAAATTTTATTTTGATTAAATTTTCTCTTGTGGGAGTTGGGATACCCAACTCAAGTGACGAGTGGTAGCTCGACCTTGTGAGGAGAGCTCGAAATCTACCATTCTCTGGTATTGTGTGTGTGTCCCCTTTGCGGCTAGGGGGGGGCTAGGGGGGCTCAGGGGAAGAAGAGTACCCCTAGCGTTGGCTGGGAGGTACCGGTGAAGTCTCAGTGGTTGGAAAGTAGCCCTTGGATGGAGCGTGAGCAGGACTCGGCCGAAGCACAAGCATGAGATAGCGACTTCTAGTTATTCATTGCAGTTACAGGTAAGCAAGAAATATTGTTTTGTTTAAAAATAAAAGAAAATTTGGGTCTAAATTTTTTGCACATTAATATTTATAATGGCGAACATTGAAATTGATTTTTGACAACAATGGTGAAATGTAATTCAATAATTTTATTTCCAGCTTAGAATTGAAATTGTGGCAATGAATTAGTTTCAATATTCCCCTATGGTTTAATGAAAAATGTTCATTGATATGAATTCCTGGTCAACTTATATTAAGTACTGTGATTTCTATAAAATAAAACATTAACAATAGACATTATACTCAATACTAAATTCCTTGTTAACTTGAGTTGATCAATAAGCACAGTACCATAAGTTTGAGTTGATATTTACATTAATTCTTGTAACACAGGATGGTTGCACTTGTTAGTTTTTGCCTATTATCTATGTGTATCTTTTATTTATGGAGTTATGGTCTAGTTTTTGCATGGCCAGAACGATCCCCAGACTCAAAACCTTGGTTGCGTTTTTTAACCCCTACTTGCGTTTTCTTTATTCCTTGAAAGTGTTTTTTCTTTTATATTCGATTATGGCACATCAAGTGGAATCTATTCGTAAATTTTTATGTAATGCCATCCACTCCTTGCCTTGCGTTTTTGTCTTTTTAGTCCAATTGGATTTCATTCAAAGTTGAATGATGATCCCTCACATGAGGTAGTAGCAAGGTCCCATCTCCCAGCCACTTTCAGATGGCTTATATGATTAGCACCCAATGGGGATACTAGCCACAACAACTGGCTAAAAACTGCAGGAAGGATGCCCATAAATCTATGTTGTTTCATTATTTTGTTTCTCCACAGAGAAGATTTGGATGCAAATTTTTGTTAGAAAAGTCTGTATGAAAAATTGTTTTGTTGTGTGTAGTAACTAGGCTTCCAGATGAAGAACAATGGCATTATGGCTTTTTTGGGGGGTTTGATATTGACAAAGAACTATTTCTGAATGCTCACGCTCATTGCTATATATATATATTCAAATTTCTATTTAAAATAGTAAATATACAAAAAAATTATTGAAAATGATACGTCAAACACATCAAGAATATCGAACCATTTACTACAAGAATAAAAACAATGAGAATTGTTTGCCCTGCTGTAAAATTGTCTCGGTTACTACAAAAAAAAGTTTAGAAATAAACAAATTCCATTGCAGGGACTTGAACCTAGATCTCTCTGGTGAGAGCCGACCAAACAGACTACAATGGAGCAAATATGAAGTAATTGTTGATGAAAATCAACTCGCGGGTTGTTAATTCCTGTCTTTACAGTCTTGAGCGCGTCCATAATGGAGCAACGCGTTTTTAGCCTGAGCTTTGGTGGTGGTGGTTCCCTTGGGAACTTTCTGCCTTATGCCATTAAATTCAAGCCATTGTTTTTTTTGTTAACTCAACTTTAAAGGTTTTCAAATTGGAACATGAAGAGTCTTATTACAAATTAAATTGAAATCCTTGGTTGGCAAGTGGCTGCGTCCTTGGATTTTATTTCACCTAATTTTTTCTCTTAAACAAACATCCGTTGCAGTGCAACGATTCGTCCTGTAAGTGAGTGGTTTTCCAAGTGTTGATTTCCCCTTTTTGGCAACGAATAACATTGAATTTCAATTATTGTTACACAGAAAATTTAAGTGTTATTTGAATTGCAATTATTACTACACAGATTTTTATTGCCATTTGAATTTTAATTATTACTACACATAAAATTTTATTGCTATTTGACTTGCAGTTATTACTACACAGAGATTTTATTGCCATTGAATTCTAATTTTTAATACACCGGGATTATAATGCTATCTAAATTTTAAATTAAAACTACACCGAGATTTATTACTATCCGTATCTGTAGTGCAACAATAACACATCGAATTCTACTCTCATCACACAGATAGTTGTTACTTCTATAATTTGGGACTATTTTTGGGATTTTGGCAGCTGGAATATGGCCTAGGTCTATTATGAAGGTTAACACATCAAATTATATATATTCTGAAACTGTAGCATCAACAACCTTGCCAATAATTTTCGATGTCTTTTTAATATTTCTGCAAAAGGTTTATATAAGTTATTGTTGTTTTATTGCTTACAAATTGTTTCTAGGAAAAAGAAAAATCTATAGAATCCTTACAAGGAATTTAGATATTTATAGGTGTTGATACTATGGGTGTGAATAGATTTACAAAGTAGAGATCCTTAACATAAATAGTTGATTCAACAAGACATACACTTTATTATGTTTGGTGCTAGGGATGTAATTTGAACTTCAAAGTAGTCATTCAGCTATAGTTCTTGGAGTTTATCCAGAATTTATGAGATATTATAAATGAACTACATTATTTTAGATGTTATTCAATTCCATCATAAGTTGTTATCAATGGACAAGTTATTGGTGTATTAGGACTCTGACAGTTTAAGTTGGTACCATGACGCGTTGATTGTGTTTGTTAAAGGTTTAGATTTGAATGTGTTTGGGATTATTGTGCGCTCATTGCACCATGGCGACATGATTTCTTAAGTTCGGATCATTGTGCATGTTGATCAATAGCGCATATGAAACCTGGTTTAGGGTCTCGTGCCTCCCGATGTGGTTGTTGTTGTATTTATGGTTGTACTTATTTTTGTAACTTTATTGTGATTGTCTCTCGCTCGCCAGGAAGGTTCTTGTGACTAGTTGTCGAAGCTTTTGTGTTTGGTTTGGTTGTCTTTTAGCTTAGTAGGCATGATCTTGCATGTGTCGGGCGGGACGTAGACACCTCCTTGTTCCTCGTAACAATCGCCAGCCTTGAGACCTTAAATGGTCAAAATCGATGGGAACCTGGGCTTGAGCATTGCTTATGTGTCCTGGAGGTCCTAACCTTGCAGGGTACGACGGGCGGGGAGTCGTTTTTATTTTTTCTAGTTGATTTTCATATGTTGGGTCGTTATGTTGTATGTTGCCTGGTTGCGTGCATCGTGTTCGTCATCGAGTTGCGTTGTTTTATTATTTTTGTTGTTACTTCCCTGATTTAAAAAAAAAAATTCACTTGTTATGCATCGCATGTTGTCACAATGACGGGGATCGTTACATATGGTATCAGAGTAGGTTCGACCCGTGACTTGGGATCACTATGACTTCCATTGATTAGATATTTGATTATGATGTTGCTAATTAAATTGATTTGTATTCATGCAGGTAATCATGGTTAGAGGATGTCGAGGAGGCAGAGCGCGGGGTGATAGGGGAGGAGGCACGATGCCCCTAGTAACATCCACGCCCGAGGGGTCTAACCCCCAGGGAGACAAATAAGTTGTCGGGAAGGAACAAATAGTTATGGGTGATGTGGTTGGGTTGATGAGGTCTTTTCATGGGATGTCTGAGGCATTGATCAACCATTTGAATAGAGATGAGGCCAAGGCGTTGGCACCCCCTGAGGGTCCACCACGTGCTCTGGTCAGTACTGGTAGGATTCACTAAGAACTCGAGAAGGTCAAGTTTCTCGAGTTCTTTGGTTCCTCGGACGGCGTAGCCACTGAGGCATGGTTGGAGAATATGGTGATGTACTTTGCACTTCGCGACTATACCTCTAACATGAAAGTTTTCATGGTGGTCTTTCAATTGAAGGGGAGCGCTCTTCTATGGTGGAAGATGCTCTTGCCACAATTGAACATGGTCATCGAAGACGTGTCATGGGAACTGTTTGAGGAATGGTTCCGGGAGAGGTATCTATCAGAGGAATTCATTGAGCATTAGCTCAATGTTCAACGCCTGCGACAGGGCAGCCTTATGGTGCTCGAGTATGAGGCACATTTTATGAAGCTGCTTCGGTATGCTCTGCACCTAAATACTGAGAAGATTAAGGTCAACAATTTCATCTTTGGCCTTAATGTCAGCATTCGTGCAAAGGTGAGGATTATAATGCCTCAAATCTTGCATGATGATGTCCAGAAGGCCCTCATAGCAGAGGAGGAACTTATCAACGGGGGTCAGAGTAGGACTCTAGCGAGACCAACGGGACAAGCGTCATTTGGTATGCAACAACATCAGACACTAGCTAGACATTCACCAGGATGTGCCTTCCAGAGAGGATCCACTTTCACTACACCTTGGCGACCAACACCTTAGCAGCAGACTCCTTACAGAGAACCACAACAACATCGATCGCAACAATAGTTTAGGGTTGTTCAGTAGAATAGACCAGGGTTCCAAGATAGTGGGCCATCAGCTTCTACTTCGGGTACCAGTATTATTGGACCGAAGAAAGGGTGTTGGACATGTGGAGAGCCACATTACCAGTGTGACTACCCAATGGAGAGGACTAGAGCATCTCGATCAGTCGGACCCACTACCATGGGAGAATTGGGCAAGGCCCATCGGATTCATGCAACGGTGAATAATCGCCAGGAAAAACACCAGTCGACTATGCTTGAGGCATCAGGCACTGTCGCTGACCAGACCCTTAGTATTATGATAGATCCAGGTGCTACAAAGAGTTTTATCTCTGGTGCAATGATAAAAAAAATTAAGGTAAAGGCATTTGAATAGGATGAGTTTAGCTTTGTAGAAATGGCTTTGAGAGCCAAACAGAAGGTTGGAGGGAAGGTGATGGGTTGTAGCCTTAACTTGGGAGAATTTGTCACAAGGGCCAACTTGTACGTCACAATCTTAGGATCTTATGACGTCGTGATCGATATGGACTGGTTGGAATCGCATGAGGTGATACTCAACTATAAGACAAAATGGTTGAGCTTGGTCAATGATGAGGGATAGAGACGCATGATTTTAGATTGGAACCAGGGATTTTCCCTGAGATTCATCTCTTCCTTGTAGCTATGGAAGAGAATGTGCAAGGGATGTAAGCTTTATGCGATCCTTGCATTAAACGAGAAGGGAGTAGCGGAAGGTCTAGAAAACCTTTTGGTGGTGCGAGAGTTTGCGGACGTCTTCCCTGAGGAGTTACCTGGGATGCCACTGGAGAGGGGATTGTAATTTACCATCAACCTAAAACCAGGGACTGAACTGATAGCAATAACGCCTTATTGGATGTCGACTCCAGAGTTACAAGAGTTGAAAATGCAACTGGAGGAGTTGTTGGACCTAGAACTTATATGTCCAGGTGTGTCACTATGGGCTGTGCATGTTATCTTCAAACGAAAGAAGGATGGTTCGTGGAGACACTGCATTGACTATCATCAATTGAACAAGGAAACGATCAAGAATCAATATCTGTTGCCAAGGATTGATGATCTGTTTGATCAGATGAAGGGTGCGATAATGTTTTCAAAGATCGACTTGAGATCAAGGTATCACTAGTTATGGATCAAGGAGGACGACATCCCTAAGACCGCCTTTAAGACAAGGTTTGGACATTATGAGTTTACTGTTTTATCGTTTGGACTGTCAAATGCCCCAGGGGTATTTATGAGTTTGATGAACGGGGTGTTCCGCATATACTTGGACAAGTTCATCCAAGTATTTATTGACAATATTTTGATTTACTCTCGAACGATGGAGGAGCATGACGAGCACTTGCACATGGTACTACAATGTCTACGAGAGAACAAATTGTATGGGAAGTTGTCTAAATGCTCGTTTTATCAATTGAAGATTCACTACTTAGTGCATGTCATCTCCGACGAAGGTATCGCTGTCGATCCAACAAAGATTGAGGATATTATGGAATGGCCTATGCCGACAAATGTCTCAGAAGTGAACAACTTCATGGGTTTACTGGGATACTATCGACAGTTCGTCAATGGTTTTTTTCAATTAGCAAATATGATCACGGAATTGCAGAAGAATAACAAGAAGTTTGATTAGACCGAGAAATGCACGGAGGCATTTCAGAGGCTCAAGGACCTATTGACAACAGCACCGATACTAAAGGTCCCTGAACTGGACAAGGACTTCCCGGTATGAACTAACGCATCCAAGGAAGGCTTAGGCGGAGTCTTGATGCAAGATGGTCAAGTGATCACTTACATCTTGAGAAAGTTGAGAAGGCATGAGGAGAACTATGTGACACACGATTTGGAGTTGTTATCCATCATATATGCCTTGATATTTTGGAGACACTACCTGATTGGATGGAAATTTGAACTAAAAAACAGACCACTGTGGTCTACAACACATATTTACGCAAAGCAAATTGAACGCGTGACAACGATGTTGGTCAAAATTGCTTAGCGAGTACGATTTCGAGATTACTTACATAAAAGGGATAGTGAACATAGTGGTTCATGCATTGAGTCAGAGACCACGCATATTTTCGGTGATGCCTCTTTAGATGAATCTATGTGAAAAGATTCTAACTTGACAACATGACGATGACTGGTACAAAGAGGTCAAGGATTTTATCGGATAAAACACAATGATGGTACCAAAATTTCAGGGATTTACTGTGGACAATGACAAATTATTGATATTTAAAAGTTGAATTTACGTACCACCCAACGATGAGTTGAGGAGTTTGATCCTAAGCGAGGCTCATAAAGCAGCGTACATGGCTCACCTAGGAGTCACGAAGATGAGGGAAAACCTTAAACCCTTATTCTTCTAGATGTTAAGGTTTAAGCTATTATTAGAGTTCTTTGAAATTCACTAGATAACAATAGCATAAGATAGGATCACTGAGAAATACACAATCACAAGAGACACATCATTTATCCTAGGAAACCCTCATGGGGGAGAAAACCCAGCAAAACTTCCTTATTATAGATAGCCATTACAATGCCAAGAGATAACTCAAACAAATACAAAAATTCATCTCCCAAGAATGCGCCTCTCTCTCTCTCTCTCTCTCTCTTCTCCAATTGCAGCTATGAAACTTGCTTCTCAATGAACAAGTGAGTGTGTATCTAAATGAGGCACTAGCCTCATTATTTATACAACTCTGGCATGTGTGGACAGAGGTGTCTCTTCACTGGCAGGGCCGACTTCTTCATCTGGGTGGTTATAACCACCTTTAATATATTCTGGGGCCTCTTTAATATATTTCGGGGCCAAATTTTTATTCTGCCTATTACAATTATGTTTTGACCAATCCACAAAAGTGGATTTGGTCTTTTACAATAGCTGACATGATCAATCCGCAATAGGGGATTGATCTAATGAATAATACAACAATAATAATTAGAATACACATTGCAGTTACATTATTTCAACACTCCCCCTTAACAAGAAGGGTATTCTACGACAACATCAGGCGAGAGAGAGGATAGCATCATCAACAACATCAGGTGGGTGAGAGGACAATATCATCAATATCATCTTGGAGCATTGACTGGCGTATCTATAAATCATCGGAATTTTTTCTCATCATCAACACAGCACAGAGGTTGGAGCATCATCAACACAACATGGAGCTAGAGTAGCATCATCATCCTCATCGGTATGAGGCTAAGGTAACATCATCATCATCTTCATCATTAAATATGAAATAATATCATCATCAACATCTTTAGCAAGGAATCAGGAGTTGAAGTGGCATCATCATCATCATCTTCAGTAAGAGGCTGAAGTGGCATCATCATCATCAACTGCATCGACAAGGATTAGTACAACACCAATACATCCTCATCATCAATAACAACACAAGGCTGATGCAACATCAAAAGAAACAATATCATAGCACAAAGGCTGGAAACACATCATCACAACATGAGGCTGGAAACACAACATGAGGATGGCAACACAACACGAGGCTGGCAACACATCATCACAACACGAGGCTGACACATCATCACAACAATTAAGCTGGCACATCATCACTACAATTAAGATGGCACACCACACAATAATTAAGCTGGAAAACACCACAACAATTAAGCTGGAATCACAACACAACAATTAAGCTGGCATCAACAATTAAGCTGGAAACACAATACTAGACTGGCTTTACATCACAACAATTAAGTTGGAAGCATAGTGCTAGGTTGGCCTATCTCAACATAGAAATTAAGCTGGAAGCATGGTACTAGACTGTCTTTACGTCACATCAATTAAGCTGGAAGCACTGTACTAGGCTGGCATATCTCAACACAACAATTAAGCTGGAAGCACAGTACTAGACTGGCTTTACGTCACAACAATTAAGCTGGA
Source organism: Picea abies (assembly GCA_900067695.1). Lineage (NCBI taxonomy): Eukaryota > Viridiplantae > Streptophyta > Pinopsida > Pinales > Pinaceae > Picea > Picea abies. The sequence continues at coordinate 1,681 of CBVK0100228221.1, read as the reverse complement.
AGCACAGTACTAGGCTGGCATATCTCAACACAACAATTAAGTTGGAAGCACAATACTAGACTGGCTTTACGTCACAACAATTAAGATGGAAGCATAGTACTGGCCTGGCATATCTCAACACTACTCCCCCTTTCGAGGAAGGTCCTTTCAGACTATACCAAGCTTATCTCGAAAGTGCACAAACTTTACATGAGATAGAGGCTTGGTCAACACATCGACAACATGTTCATCCGTGCTAACATATTGGAGCTTTATGGCTCCTCTCTGCACCATGTCACAGATGAAATGATAACATCTCTCTATGTGCTTTGACTTGTCATGAAATACAGGATTCTTTGTCATCTTTATGCAGCTCTGGTTGTCACATAGGATCGTGGTTGCTTCCATCTTTGGGTCAAATAGACCAGTCAACAAATTTCGAAGCCATATAGCTTCGCAGCTGGTAGAACATGCAACAATGTATTCTTCTTTCGTTGTACTGATAGCAATGTTGGATTGCTTCCTACTCTGCCATGAGATCATGGTTGATCCCAAACTGAAACAACATCCTGACGTGCTCTTCCTGTCAAAGACACTTCAAGCCCAATCTGAATCAGTGTATCCACTTAGTGTGAAATCATGATCTCCATCATAGCTGAGACCACAATCTAATGTACCCTTAAGGTACCTCATCACATGTTTTGTAGCAACTAAGTGAACATGTTTGGGTTCTACCAAAAATTGACTCAAGTTGTTCACGGCAAAACAAATATATGGTCTGGTGTTTGTCAGGTACATCAACAATCCAATGATCTGTCTATACAACGTGGCATCAATCAATTCTGATGAAGTGTCGACCAATAGCTTCAACTTCATTTCCATGGGTGTATTCATGGACTTGCACTCCAACATGTCAAATCTCTTCAAGATTTCAACTGTATACTTCCCTTGGTTAAGGAAGATTCTCTCTGGGCTCTGCCATACCTCAAGACCTAAGAAATAATGCATTAGGCCAAGGTCTTTCATCTCAAATTTTGAAGTGAGCTTCTTCTCACAGTCGGTGATGAGCTTTTCTTCTCTAATTAAGAATAAGTCATCCACATATAACAACAATATCACCAACTCATTATTCATAACCTTGAAGTAGAGGTTAGAATCAACTTTACTCTTGGTAAAGCCCAAGCTCATCAGAAAACTGTCAATTATTCCATATCAAACTCTAGGAGCTCGCTTCAACATGTACAGATCCTTCTTCAACATGAGTCTTTCTATCTTCAATCTTCAAATCAATTTTTCTTATTACATTGTACCAATCTGGTACACTTGCTCAACTGCAACTCAATCTGCACAATCATGTGCTAGCTCTATGTTCCTTCTACAAGGCACTATCAATCTCACTATCTGGGAGTATGTCCTCTACTCTCTCTGCAACTGTTCCTTCTGGAATCTAGGAATCTACATCTGTAGCTGCTCTGAGGCTGATAATGACTACTTCATTCTCATTGTGGCTGCTAAAATCTAAGAGTAACTCCTCTTATTTTATCACGGAAATAGTTTCATATGAAACTGAGAGTGGATTAATAACTGATACCGAGGATAGCTCTTCTTCTTTCATGGGGGTAATGCTATCATAGTCATGTCTCCATGACCCAACTGATGTACTGCACCAACTGCCACTCAATTTTTAAATATGGGGATTGCT
>CBVK0100228220.1:0-25586 GCA_900067695.1 Picea abies | reverse complement strand
TTTTTTTTTTTTTTTTAATTTTTCTTTTTATAATTTCATTATATTTTATTTTTTTTGTTTTTATAATGACATAAGAAATTTCTGACTGAGATAACTTTGTCATGCAGAGTCGGTTTTGCGTGTCATTCGCGCGAATAGGATCGTATCGACGAGACCTATCCCGTCGTCCCAACTTCAACCATTTCTGAGCAAGTTCAATTTTGAGCAATTTTACGACACTTGGTCCTGAGCTCCTGATCAGGAAGTGTTCTATTTCCTAACATGTGGTATTAGAACTTGGTTTAACAACCTCGGATCTGAGCTAAACCATAGGTCTAGTTAGAGTCGTAAGTCAAAAATATTTAAAGTATGCTTAAAAGAATGGCAAGTAGCTCGAGAATAGAGATAAAAAAATTCAATGGCCAGAATTTTGAGCTTTAGAAGCTTAAAATTGAAGATTTCCTTATAGATTGAGAATAATGGGCAACAGTCTGTCCAAGTACCATTTTGACAAGTATGTCAAGATAAGAATCGGAGAAACTCAAGAGAAGGGAAAGGAGTATGATTCGACTTTGTCTTGTAGATTCAATGTTGCTGAATGTCTCAAGTGAAGATTCAATCAGGAAATTGTGGGACAAGCTGGGGAGATTGTACCAGTTGAAATCCCTGGTAAACGAGTTGTTTCTTAGAAAGAAATTGTATCTTCTGAAAATGAGTGAGGAAAGTTTGGTGACTAAGCATTTCAATGTGTTTTATGGCATAATAAGCTAGTTATCTTCTATGGATATTAAAATCATTTAGGAGGATAAATGTATTAGCTTATTATGTTCTTTACCAGACTCTTGGGATATCTTAGTCATGGCTATAGGGAGTAATTCAACCACATTAGCGCTAGAATACATGATTTCATCTCTACTCTTATAAGAAATGAGAAGTAAGAACATGGAAGGATTGAACAAAGATGCATTAGTGGTCAGAGGTTGACCTGTTGACAGAGATAAAGGAAAATTCTCCAGTAGAAAGTCTAAGTTGAAGAGTAGATCTAAATCCTATGTTCAGTCGACGAGAAGATGTTGTAAATTCGATAAAGTTGGGAATTACAAAAGGGACTACAAGTTGAAGGAAATGGATTTCGGTATAGGATAAGATGAGAAGTAGTCGACTAAGATAAAGGTGAATCGGGATAAGGGAGGCAATGTGTACCTTACATCGACAAATACACAGTCAGATCAAGATGTTTGGTTGATCGACTTAGGAGCATCCTATCATATGACACCGCATAGAGAATGGTTCTATGAATATGAATGATATGAAGGAGGCAATGTGTTTTTTGTGGATGACTCGACAACTAAAATTTTTGAATGGGGCAAAGTCTGGCTGATGTTGTAGGATGGGAGGAGTAGAACACTTCCAAGTGTACTACATATTCCAGGTTTGGCCATAAATCTGATATATGTTAGTAAGATGACTGATGTAGGAGTGCACACTCTATTTCATAAGGATATGTGCCTTGAATAAAATGACCATCAAATATAAGTTTCCCATTCTTGTCATTGATGATCTGTTGGATGAAATCCAAGGTTCCTGTGTCTTCACCAAATTATACCTACGCTCCAGTTATCACCATATCGAGATGAAGGAGGAAGATATGAATACTGCTTTCAAAACTCATGAAAGACATTATGAATTCTTGGTCATACCTTTTATCCTTTGCAATGCCCCATATACCTTCCAAAGTCTTATGAACAAAATATTGAAACCTTACCTTCACTAGTTCATCTTGGTTTTCTTTGATGACATCCTCATATACATCCACATTTGGGATAGCCACCTTCTGCACATGGACAAAGTTATTCATTTGTTTCAACACAACCAATTGTTCGTCAAAAAGACAAAATGTTCATTTGGAGCCAGCAAAGTGGAATACTTGGGCCACAATGTGGGTCGATAAGGGGTAAAAGTGGACCCAAAAAAGATACAATCTATGAAGGAGTGGCCAGGACCCATGAGTTTAAAGAACCTAAAGGGTTTTCTCCATCTCAAAATGCTATTACAAGAATTTTTTCCACCATTATGGAAAAATTGCTAAGCCCTTGAATGATCTTCTTAAGAATAATGCATTTCATTGGACACCTGTTGTTGAGCAAGCCTTCATAGAGTTAAAGAGGGCCATGTCTGCTACTCATGTCCTATTTTCTCCTGATTTCAACAAAACCTTTGTGGTGGAATCAAATGCTTCTAGCACTGGTCTAGGTTCAGTGCTCACACAATATGGTCAACTATTATAGCAAGATTTGCCTCACCCTATGAAAAATTTCTCAGAGGGCCTTTTTCCATTTCCCTATGCAGACTTGAAGTCCCCTTTTGCAGTTCCCAGAGATAAAAATTGTATTTTTCCACATATACACACCCTAACAACTATACAACATGTGTATATGTGGGTTGCACCATTACAGCCTATGTACATCAGGTTTTGTGCTCAAAATTAAAAAATGGTGTTGGGTTTCCATGTCACCTCACGAGATCCATGATCCTTGACCTTCCATATACTTGAAATTTTTTGAGTCACCCCTTCAGTTCCATTTAAAGGCTATAAATGGGCCATATCCAAGATATGGAAAATAGGAGAAGAATTCAACTTTGAGAGAAAAGTTACTCTATAGAAATTATTCACTTCATATTGAGTCTGCATCCATTTGTCATTTTAAGTATGAACACATTGTTCAGCCCCCAAGATCTTCCCTATTTGATGGAGAACCTCATTGTCTCTCTTATATGAGCTTGCCTTCGGTGGAGGATTGAAGTGGTAGAGGCCCAGTTGGAAGGGACTTAGTTTCTCGGTTCTGAAGCTTCTCTCTTTCCATTTCATTTTATTTCATTCATTCATTTCAAACTTATTTGCTAACAATCTTAGATAGGTCAATAAAATCAATTTAAATTTTTGGTTTTTACATGTGGGGAATTTTTGTTGGAAAACAAGAATTTTTGTAACTTTGTTTAAGTGTGTTGCAGCAAAATCAGCAAGCAATAGCTTGCTGATTTTTCTAGGTTCTCGTCAGGTTAAGGGTGCATGTTGCCTGATTTCATCCACAAAACACTTTCTAGGGTCTTCTTTCAAAGTGGTAATTCTATCCCTTTCTTATTTTCTATCTGAATCAGTGTAAGCAATCCCAAAGGATTGTACCCAAGAGGCTTTCATTCTTTCTTTTCAGTTTTTACTTTACAAGTTCTAGTTTAGTTTCCTTTCCATCTCTACTTCATAGTTTAGCTAGTCAGTTGTGATATCTACATGCATGTTTAACAATTAAAATTATCTAGAGTAGACCTCACACCTAAATGCTATATTAGATCTCATGGAGGCATAGTGGATCTTTTGATTTCGTCATTACTTTGCATGAAAACATTTATTTCTTAAGTATTTGTCTTATATACATGCATGCAAACACTGACATTATGATGGATTAAATAAATTTTCAATTTCACAAGTATTTTCAGTTCTTCACAGTTCACATGCAATAACCTCATAATTTAAGAACTTAACTTGCAATCTCATTGTTTAAGGGATTCAACCTTCACAACGTTAATTTTTAGTTTCGACACTTTGAGAAAGCTACAAGAACTCAAACACACTTCAACACTTAGCTCATATGTTTAATAATTAATTTATTAGACTTAATAGTACACCATTACCAACCATCTTCGCCATTTAAAATGAGGTTGGAGGAAGGCAACAGAAGGTGATTGGCCGGGGACGGTCTCGTGGCACGTCACATCCTTTCCGCGAGTTCTCTGATCTTAGGATTGACCTGTGGAGCTAGGGTGGGACTTATTTCCTAAATTATTGAGCACCCAACAGTCACTTGGTAATTGGGACAGGAAAGTATTGGTTTGACACTTAGATAGGATTAAAATAAATCTCACTTAACCACCTAATTTAATCCTTGGTCTACAACATTGGAAAATTAGTTTCACGCTTGCAAGCACACTGATCTCATTATCTTTATTTTACATGCGAGTCATTTTATGTGTTGTACAATAATTATCTAAGTGGTTACATATATCATCTCTAACACTTTACTTTTCAATCTTTTCATCTTTATCATTGTTCCTGTGTTTGTGGTGTGATCCTTCAAGAAGTTGTGCATCTACCTAGAGGAAATCTCTTGACTAGGTGTTGAGTGATTTTCATCTTTATTCCATTGATAAGAAGTCCAATAGAGTAAGATCTATTGTCAGCATGCCTGGCTTGATGTGTTGATGGTTATTTCATCTTGAGTATCTTTATTTCTTGTACATGCAAGCAATTGGCTAGTCATTTTTTGTATATCTTGTATTTAGTGTATCTAGTTTAGCCTTGCTGTAATCTTAGATATTATTTATTGTAATCATTGTATCTATCTATTATAATCTTAGATAGTCTTTCTGTATATTTGTGTCTAGTTGTATCTATCTTGTTGTAACATTTTTAAACTTGTAACTATCTTCTAGCGAATCTCCCCTTAACTTAGTTGACCCCTTTCCCAATCTTAGGCACTAGTCTTAGTTGTCCTCGAAAAGGTCTAATTGTTCATACTTAATTGTTGCACTCTGCATTTGTTGTTTAACATCATAAGTTGTTCATACTTAACAGCTATGCCCTCCATGGGCTCATAAGTCACAAGGATCATAGCAGTGTCAATCACATCTCATCATCAATATTATTAAACATGTGCATAAACCCCTACTATCTCAGTTAAAATCTCAAAGACATTATACAAGCCTCCAATACAAGTTTGGAGAATGTGACAGGGCATCCTATTGGGATAGTGTCCACCAGAAGAGGAAATTTTCCAGAAGAGACCTCATCTGATCAATGAAATTGGGTGATGTGTATAAGGGATGTCTAGGAAATTTGTATTTAAATAATGATTTTGTACTAATAGTCTTTAATTTATGGAGCAAAGAAGTACTTAGATGGGAGCAAAAAAGAAAGACAAGAAATAAATGATGATTCTTGTACAATTTATATCAACTAGTACTTGTTTATCGACATTATTACATGTTCTTGTAGTACTATATGCGGGAACGTGTGTGTCGAACTAATTTTAAAAGGAACAATGAAAAGACAATGTACTAGGACTAGACATGGAAAACAATGACCTATGAAAAGGGCCAACTTTGAAAAAATTTCAAACTGTTTTTGTATGCATTGAAATTTGACAGGGATATACTATTTGAATGCCTTAATGACATGGGAGGGTTTCTGGACTCAAATTTGACTCACACACCCACTTGTTTCCATCATCAATTCATCATGTAAACCATAAAACCTATTTTTCTCTCAAAGTACACAAATTGGTTGACACAAGTTTTAAGTTTGCATCAACCTTTCTTCATTTTTATTTTAGGTTCTTCTACATTGTATATACAATGTATGTGTTTCATAGTTTTGATGAAAAATCCCTCTTTTTTTTCATTGTTAAATCAACACCATAAAAATATATGCATGTCGATATGGTGTTGTATCAATGTTGCTAAGTATTGCATGCGTCAATGGAATCATTATGGTGTCATGGTAATGTCAAATTTAAATATCATTATGGTGTCATGGTAGTGTTAGATTTAAATATCATTATGGTGTCATGGTAGTGTCATGGTAATGTCAGATTTAAATATCATTATGGTGTCATGGTAGTGTCAGATTTAAATATGCATGCATTGACAATATGGGAGGGTTTCCAAACTCAAATGTGACTCACACACCGCCTCTATATATCTAATATCAGCCTCATTTCTTTTGAACTTTCTCGGATTAATGTTGTGGTGCATGGAACTCTCCACAATATACCCATCATCATGGTCGTGCTCTTTATTTTCATCGCCTATGTTGTATAAAACCAACATCACTCCAATTAGGCACATGTGTTTGGTGGCAAGAACAAGGCGCTAGAGGGAATTTCATATTTAAATAATGATTTTGTACTAATAGTCTTTAATTTATGGAGCAAAGAAGTACTTAGATGAGAGAAGAAAACAAAGACAAGAAATAACTAATGAATCTTGTGAAATTTATATAAACCAATACTTGTTTATCGATGCTATTACATGTCCTTATAGTGTTAGATGCGAGAACATGTATTTTGAATGAATTTTAAAAGGAACAATGAAAAAACATTGGACTAGGACTAGACATGGGCAACAATGACCTGTGAATGGGGCCAATGTTGAAATGTTTTCAAACTATTTATGTATGCACTAAAATTTGACATGTCTAGACCGTTCACATGCCTTAACTATATGGGAGGGTTTCTGGACTCAAATTTGAATCATTGTTACACATGAAATTTTCACACCTAGGTACCTCACCCTAAGTGTCTCATACACCTTGACACCATGGAATAACCTATGTCGCAATCCCTAGTCAATGTGGAGGAGGGATATATTACATGAAGGCCAAAATACCAAGTGCACATGAATTATTATTAATATTCATGAAAAAGAGATTAATTAAGTGTGAGAATCAAGTGCACATGAATTATTATTATTATTCATGAAAAAGAATTATTATTAATATTCATGAAAAACAAAGTAATTAAGTGTGAGAATCCACCTCACATTTGGTTTCCTATATTTTAGGGAAGGTGGAGGATCTCATGGATGGTTGAAATATTTCCTCCTTAAAATCCTTGAGAGATATTTCCAACCTAAAATCCTTAAGAAATATTTTCTCCCTAAGTATCTTGGAGATCACCTTTTTAGTGGATTTGATGAGAGATCCTTTCCATGGTGGTTAAGCCTCCAAATCCTATATAATGAGGGATTTCCATGGAGGAGGGGGACATGGAGAAGTTTAGAGATACCAAACTTATGATCTCATAAGGAAGGAAGCAAATTGGAGGTATCAAACTTATGGTCTTGGGAGCTTTGTGCAAGGGCTGGACGAGGAAGACTTGGAGAGGCTGTTGCGACTTCAGATACGATTTGTAAGTATCTCTTTTGAGTTCTCGTTAATACATGTGCTTGGTATGTTTCCTTCAAGTTGGTGTAAATTTTCATGGACTTGTCTCTTTGGATGAATCTAGTTTTAAACTAATCATGGTAGAATAGAAAGTATGTTTTGTCTTCGTGGTTTATTGGATTGCAAGACTTGTTGAAAGCCTTGGGGATCAAGGCTCAACTTAGATCGAGCAAGGAAAAACATCGTAAAAAGGTACTGATACTCTTCCTCTTATCTATTAAATATTTTATCTACATTTAAATGAATTTTAGTGATCAAATTTAGCACTTTTCTGTCTTGGTCATAGTTGTCTAAGATCCAAGAGGGAATTCACCTGTAAACATGATCTAAAATTTAGTAAAAGGGTAGGGAAAAACCAAGGAAACTCCTTTTGGGATCAACATAGATTTGTATTTCCTTGTTTTTTCCCTACCCTTTTACCACCTTTTAGATCATGTTTACTATTTGTTTATGATCCATTAACTTTCTCCCATCTTCACTAGCAATTTCACCAATTTTTGTGCATTCTGGGTGAGTTTTTCTGCATTTTTTTGGCTCTGTTTTTTAGTTTCTAGAAAGAACAATGCCCCTCTGTAGGCCACATCAGAGAGATAGCACTCCCCTACATTTCTTTATAGAGTGATTAAATTCTTTGTTCCCTTGAGACAGGGAGCGTTGATCTCCTTCTTGGAGGATTTTTTCCTTTTTCTGCTCATATTTTTGCAACCTATTTTATAGAGGTCCATTCCAGGGTTTGCACTTTGGTTTGTGAAGTTGTTTGGGTTGATATTTGATTCTTATAAATTCCTATTGTCTTGATTTGGGATTGAAATCTTCTTGTTTTGTCGAGAAAATTTGAGTGATTTCTCTTTCTCCATGTCTTTTCTTGGATTCTTCTTTGCATTTTCTTGTACTCCTTGAATGCTTGTTGGTTGTCAAATCCTTGATTTAGTTCTTGTTAGAACAAGTTTCTACTTGTTTTCTTTCATACCTCACTTCCTTGAGTGCATTCTTTGTTTGTAGCCTTTCTGCTTTGTCTCTTTTTCATCTGCATCTGACTCTTCTTTTAATTGAAAGTAGTGGAGCATTAAAGGATTTGGATTTAATTTCTTTATACATTAGAATCAAACAAAGAAGATGGATGCATTCTTTCTTTTGGGTATTGAAACTAGCTTTCATTTGAAGTAGCGAAATTGCATGGTTTTTAGCATTTTTTTGTCTTGAATTGAAGGGGGCCAAGAATCATGTATTGGTGTATAGTCTCTTTGAATCATTTCTTGAAGATCTTGATATTGATGAGTTTAATATATTTTTTGGGACATTGTGCATATAAGAATGATAAATGTTTTCTCCTTCTCATAATACAATTTTCATCGAAGTGAAATATTTTCATTCTCATTTCTTTGCATTGTTTAGAGTCAGTCAAAACATCATTTAGTCCACACCATTTTCCTCTTGAGTAAACAAAAACCACTAAAATCAATGCTAAACTAACATTTATCAGAATTTTTTACATTTTCTGGTAGCAAACCTACATTAGCTTAAGTTGTAGGGATTTGGAATAGGTTGAAAGGATAACTTTCTGAATCTTTCAAAATAACTTAGCATCTTGTGATAGGGAGAGAAAATCCAATTTTTTTATAAGCATAGTTGGGATCCCCCTCTCACACAGGGGTTACACACGAGGTCACGTTAAGAAGAGATACAGAGATTATCCCTCCATGGTTTGATTGTTCGTAGTAGTCAGATCGTATATTGGGGGTTATTCTTGAGGTTCAACTGTCTTCATTTGGTCTCAGTGCTTCGTGAATTCTGAGTCCCTTTGGAGTCCTCTGGAGTTATACTAGTCCACTTGTCCTCAGTTCTCTCGAAGGATTTCAGACTTGTTATCATGCCCATACGTTTGGATTGGACTGTCGATTGTACCCTCCTAGGGGCTGACTGTGAGTTCGTGTCCTTAGTAGCCATAATATTTAGGGTCTTTACACAAGGTGACGATGAAGGGAAGTCTTCTCTATACCTGGAAAAAATGGTGGTCAAACTCACTCGGGCTCCTTGGAGGGTAAATCCACAATTACTGTGTGGAAGCTTGCACCAAGGTGTAATTCCGTTAAGTAGGTCGCCATCATAGCTGTTCCACTCGCTCTATCCCCGCCCCTTTCTATATCGATCTCATGATGTTGGATTTCATCACCAACTAGTGGTTTCATTGTGGGAAGTTTTGTTTGATTGTTTGCTTCTTGAATTTTTAGCGTGTGTTGTTTATTTTCCCTAACAGACTCTAGGTTGGATATTTGTTTAATGAAATCATTTCCCAAAAATACCAATGGAGAAACCCCTGCTTCGGGGGAAGCTTTTGTTTTTCCTTCTTATGGAAATGTTGGTCCTCTTTACATTGCTACTTTGAGCCTTCTAGGTCTCACAATTGTGTTACCACTATGGTTTTTTTCCACTCTGGTAATATCGAATGTAGCAAGTGCTTCAGATGTAAGCACACCACCCACACATCAACCTCATGTCAACCTTTCTCCTTCTTCACCCATCAGGTCTCCTTCCATTTCTCCTTCTTCACCTAGTGAAATATCTAAAGCGAGTAACCAGGTTGATAAGAAGAAGAAGAAACAAAAAGAGAAGAAGAAGAAGAACCAAAAAGGGACCAAGCCTTTGACTACATTGGATGTTGGATCGAAGCAACCAGCTATTGTTAATTGTACTAGGAGTGTTGGTGAGGTCAACAAGATTAAAATGAAGAATCTAAAACCCAAATTCCCTTGTAGCCTTTGTAAGGGTGACCACTTTCTAAGGGACTTCCCTGGTCTTCCCAAGGTCTTAGAAATGTGGTCCTCCATGTCATCAACACCTGCTAGACATGATGGTGATGCCCCATCGACTAGTGATGTTAAGTTTGGTAAGAAGAATACAATTGTCAAGTTTCCTTGCATGTTATGCAAAGGTGATCATTACTCTCACCTTTGTCCTCGTATGGACGAGGCTTCTTCTCTTTTGGAAAATATTCGACTTCCAACTTGTTATCGTAATATTCCTCCCAACCCATCGTTATTTGATGGAATGGTCAATCTGGTTCCATCCCTAGACAGTCTGGTTGATCAGGTGGTCAATCTAGTTTCGTCCTTGGTTGAACCACTAACCAAATTAGTTGATCCAGTTCCATCATCAGTCAGCCCCACTCTTCATCTGAAGAGTGATCCCAAAGTAGTTTATCTGGTTTCACCATTGGTCATCCCCACTCTTCATCTAAAGAGTGAACCCAAATTGGTCGATTCAGTTCCTCCATCGATCGATCCCACTTCTCCTTTGAAGAGTGAAACCAAAGTGGTTGATTCGGTTCCTCCACCCATCGATCCCAGTCCTCATTCAAAGAGTGAGGATGTCGCTCAGTTCTACCTTGTTAATATTGATTCACCCATACAAGGGGGCACTACACCCATTCCGAGGGCACCCCCTTCAAGTAATCAAATGATTTCTATTGATTGGAATCAATTGACAGAACCTCGTCTTCCTTCTTACATGCCTTTCCAAATCACCGTGCAGGTTTTTGATAGGAGTATTCCTAACACTGTAATAGATGAAGGTGCTTCTATTATCATCTTATCCTTTATTGCTTGGCAAGATTTTGGTTCCCCACAACTTGCACCCATGACTCAAAATTCGTTAAACTTTGACACAAGAGCTAGTCTACCTTTAGGGATCCTTCCTCAGTTTCTAGTTACTTTGGGAGCAAAAATGGTCTACATTGATGTGATGGTAGTTCATGACCCCTTTGAATTTAACCTGCTCCTCGGGCGAGACTATGTCTATGCTATGAGAGCTTTAATGTCCACTCTCTTTCGAGTGATGTGTTTCCCTCACAATGGAAATGTAGTAACGATCGATCAACTTTTATTCATTGACCCTCATCTGATGTTCAACCATGTGCCTTCCCTGAACGGTCCTTACATGCCAGTGATGTCCACCCCACTACAAGTAAATTATGTAATGACCTGCCCCATGTATTCAACCCCGCACGAGAAGGAATCCCTCCCTTCTCCTGACTTAGATCGGGTAGTTGACATGGTCATCTCTTTGATAGATCTATTAGAGCCAGATCTCCCTACCGTTATCGAGGTCATCAACATGTATTCCTTCTAGAGTGATTTTCTTCCATCTAGCAAAGATCTCTTGGAAGCCATGATTGACATTTTCCCCTTGACATGTATTCCTTCCAAAGCATTTTCCTCTTGGAATCCATGATCAAGGAGAGAAACTACGAGCATAGTTTCACTTCTATGTGGAAATCTTGTTAAAAAATGAAACGGAAGCTAGGAGCATAGTTTTTCTTCTCTATGGAAAGCTTGTTAAAAAATTAAACAAAGGTCTTGAGCATAGTTTTCATCTCTGTAGAAAGCTCGTTAAAAAATGAAAAAAAAAATATGGGGATTCAACTCGGAGGCCTGAGCATAATTCTTTTCTTGTGTCAATCTCATTAAAAAATGAAATAGTCACCTCTCCTAACAAGTCGAGTATTTCATTAGGTCTTTTCTTTGAACCTTCATTTCATCCACCCTTATATTTTTCTACATCTAGTACAAAAATTAGTGACAACCTCAAAGGTGTTGAATGAATTGAAGCTTGGGGGGGCATGTCTCCAGCCTTTGATTATCATTCTGGAGTTAAGCCACTAGATTTTCAAGATGGAGGAAGATTACCAACCATCCATGGGTATCCCAACCTTTGGAAATTACATTAGCAATTTACAAGCATAGTTTAATTTTGTTTCAAGCTTGTGTAAAAATGAAACCAATACTGAGCTTAGTCTTTGTTCTTTCGCGTTCTCGTAAATACATGAGAATAAGTTACCGAGATTATTTCTCGTGCTCGTAAATACATGAGAATAAGTTACCGAGATTAGTCTTTGTTCTTTCTCATGCTCGTAAATACATGAGGATGTAATCGAGTAGACTTTTATCACTTTTTCGGACTCGTAAAGGTTATACGAAAAAAGGAACCCCTTGGAGTCTCCTTTAATCTCTTTTTAGACTTTCTAAACATGAAAAGATTGTCGAGTGATCTTGCTTCTTTTCACACTCATTAAAATGTTTGAAATGGCGTCTTTGAAGTGGTATTTTATCTCTTTTTTGGCCTCGCGAGACTAAAATTACGAAAAAGGACAACCCTAGAGTCATCTTTAAGTACTTTTCAGACTCTCTATACATGAAAAACCATCGAGTTGGATAAGGAGGAATTGGAGAGGTTGTTGCAACTTCATATACAATTTGTAAGTATCTCTTTTGAGTTCTCATTAATACATGTGCTTAGCCTGTTTCCTTTAAGTTTGTGTACATTTGCATGGATTTGTCTCTTTGTATGAATCTAGTTTTAAACTAATCATGGTAGAATAGAAAGTATGCTTTTTGTTCGTGGTTTATTGGATTGTAGGACTTGTTGAAAGGCTTGGGGATCAAGGCTCAACTTGGACTGAGCAAGGAAAAATGTCATAAAAAGATACTCATACTCTCTTCCTCTTCTATATTGAATAGTTTAGCTATGTTTAAAAAAATGTCAGTGATCAAAGTTAGCACTTTTCTATCTTGGTCATAGGGGTCTAAAATCCAAGAGGGAATTCACCTGTCCACAGGCGATTTTTCCTACAACACTCACACACCCACTTGTTTCCATCATCAATTCATCATGTAAACCATAAATCCTATTTTTCTTTCAAAGTACACAAATTGGTTGACACAAGTTTTAAGTTTACATCAACCTTTCTTCTTTTTTCTTTCAAGTTCATTTACATTGTATGTGTGTCATAGTTGTGATGAAAAATCCCTCTTTTTGTTCATTGTTTAATCAATACCATAAAAATATGCATGTCGAGATGGTGTTGTATCAATGTCTCTAAGTATTTCATGAGGAATCGCTTCAATAGGGGTTTATGGGTCTAGTAAAGAAGGGCACACACCCCAAGAGGGTGACTAGGTCTACCTAGTCATATAAAAAATATAATAAAGAGGGTACTTAGCTAGAAATGACCACATGTGAAGATTACTATGTTTCCAACACCCCCCCATTGTTGGGATGATTACATGAAGGTTGATAAAGTACAAGGTTGGTCATACCCACCTTAATAGAGATACAATGATATTGTAAAATATAAAGGAGAGTGGGTATGAGATGACCCAACTCAAATAAAAACATCGATGCTTATATGAAGATCCAACCATCATGATAGAATTGCTCAATCCTAGAGGAAATGCCACCATTTAACTTCCTATCATCAGGAGACACATGATACTAATGTGGCTATCTGATAAGGAAGTGTTGAAAAGAGGTGTAAGTACACAAGAGAAGTGAATGGGCACCCCCAACTCAATGTAAATTCAGTGATAGTTGGAAGAAATTAGAGTGTCTTTGTGATGATCCAACTCAATAAAAAGGTTGACCTAACAAATTGAAAGAATGTTGCCACCAAACTACCCATCCATATGAGAAAATTGCCGTTGACTAGCTCATCCAATGGAGGAGGGAAAGAAGACATATGCTTGTGATATTGTGCACCCACTAGAAGAGTAGTACTATTAAATTGCTCATTTGGTGAAGGGATACTAGAAGAAACAACCCGAACAGAAATGGAGAATATAGTCATTGATATGCTCAATTGTTGGAAAACATTGTCACTGACTTGCTCATCAAATAGAGGAGGCTGGGAAGACATATCATTTTTATACTGCGTATTATTGGGAAAATGGTACTACTGAATTGTACATTTGAATAAGTGACTAAAGAGACAACCTATATAAATGATGAATGCAATGATTGTTTGACTCATTTGCTAGAAACAATTGACATTAACATGTGCATCCAATGGAGGGTGGGAAGGTATATCTCTGGAATATTGTGCATTTACTAGGATAGTGGTACTAAACTATCCATCTAAAGAGGTGTTTGAGAAACAACCTATAATAGAGAGGAGATAGGAGTACCCGCCTTAAATAATATCAATTGTAATGGGAGTAAGAAGATCCAACTCCATATATCCAAAAGATATTGAATACAACCAAGCATGATCAAATAAAATAAGTCTGTGGGTTTATGGATACCCAACATAGGTGCACTTGAGAGAGTGAATCTTAGAAGGAATCTCAAATATAATATGAAAGTGGGTTTATAAATACCCAACTCATCACAAAGAGTGTTCATGGCCAAAATATAGAATATAGGTGATTGAAATACAAGTGAGAGTTTGTGGGTGGATAACCATCTCAAGAAGATGGTCCACTCTAGTCAAAATAAACAAGTATGAAGGTTAATGAATACTCATTTCAACATAGGGTTGACCCTATGCACATCCTATGTGAAGATGGACAGGGGGATAGGAAGAGAAAGAATTAGATATAACTTTCCCCTTGTAATGTTGAATGCAAGACATTTTAAGATATAACCTCCCTAAAACACCATATTGCCAAAACCAATATGGTTTCATAATGGGTCAAAGGGGTGCTTGGTGGAGATTTCAAATGATCCATTGAACTATGTTGTATATAAGATGTCCTATAAAGACAAATATCACCACACAATCAAACTAATCCACTAAAATAAGTTGAGAATCCTCTTTGGAATCATTAGTAAAGTAAAGTGGGGTAGGTCCTGTGGACCCGAGAGTGTACATTGCATAAAAGGAGTTGAGAGGGGTCTCTCTTAAAAAAAAAATGACTATAGGTTTCTTAGAGTCTCAATGAACCATTTTTGGATGATATGTAGGCCTTGTTCACCAACTGCAATATCCAACAAAAAAGTACTAATCCCTGGAATATGAATAAATATCCAAATAAGGTGGAGTCAATACCAAGAGTATCATCCTCTGAATTTGGTACAATCTGACTTGTAAAATATCTGTGAGGACCTCAAGAGAAGTAGATAAGCACAAGGAGAAAAACGCTAAGCATAAAAAAGGTCGAATAAATAAGAGGAAGTCCATACCCACTTTGGTACCATGTTGAGGTAATAAGAGAGTGTGAAGGATCGAATGGAGTCACCAACAAAACCTAAATTGATATGAACCATAAGAGAAGAGAAGATGAACCACAAACAAGAGAAACACAAAATATGATGCTTGTGGGATAAGTAATCAATCACTATGATCAATATGATAAGATGATACAAATGACAACTTGGGTGGTGTATTTATACACAACTAAAGTAAGGTGTCCCTTCAAGAGGGGGTTATGGGCCCTTAGAACAAGGGCACACATCCAAAGAGAGTGACTAGGCTGATCTAGTAAAAAAAAAAAAAAATATGCTTAGCAATAGATGACTACATGTGAAGATTACCATAACTACAACAACTTGAACCTCCTCATTTACAAAAAGGAATTATTGAATTGTTTCACTTGTAGTTAACTTTTTCCACCCTTGTGATACCTGCACCTAGTTGCACTCGTGCAACACTAATATTATTCAAGGAGTTCAGTTGGACAATGTCTTGTGTTATCACCGTAACAATTTTCAGAAAATATCCAAGTCTCGAGAATTTAGCAAAGCTACATTGTCGTGGAAAAGATTGATAGTTTGGAGAATTTATAATTCAGAGGATTAGGACATGTCTGGCGGCGTATGGACAAATATAACAGAGGTCAAAAAGGTAAAACTTTATAGACTGTCGATTATAAAACGACCCAGATCAATGGTTGGAGCCCATATTGGGTGGTAAACTTGCACGGGAGTTAACCATATAAGGGAGGACTGGGGAAACCATTATGGTTTTTAAGATGGATGTGTGTTGCCTCTAGAGATAAGTCAAGGTGAAAGGAAAGTTGTCTGAAACCACATTTGCAAAACCCCAATGTCACATGTTCCTATACGTCAAATCAGACACTCGTGGGGTGACGGTGGCAGCTGGTCGAAATCATCCCATCTCACTCATTCAATACTTCAAAACCATATAATGTCAGGTGAATGTTGCCATATAACAAACTTGAAAACTAATCATTTGAAATGGATTGGCCAAGCATGGTAAATCATCGTACCTGTCAATAAATCTGTCAGTGATTCATTATTAGAACTCTATAATTACTCAAGTGTGAAGGCATCATTTTATCCATAAGAGAAGTAATCTCCAATTCTCTCAACTCTCTGATTTCTGTAAGAATGTTTCAGTTTCTATGAAATTAGGATACATGGACCAAGCTATAACTGGTGAAACCAATCATTCAGGAAACATGGAAGATTTACCTATGAGCGGGAAGGAAAAGGAAATTGCATGTATATTAGAAACTAAATTCCACATAGAACCTGCTACATACTCAGGATCAGAAGTCAAGAAAAATCCCATCATGAAGGATCTAATTATCAATAGGCGAGTTGTAAAAAAGAAATGGACCAAGCGACAAAGGAAAGAGATCATAGATGGAACAGCTAGAAGTGTTCGAGAGAATCAACTGGTCTGGTTGGATACTCTAAAGGAGGAGATCGCTAAGATAAAATGAACTCTCAAGTGGAGATAAGTATCTCCCAACAATTTTTGGACAGTTGGCACCTAGATATGATGAACCTGCTCCTAACAGTTCCTCTAAAATAGGGTAACGGTTATTATAAATCATTTCTTGTTTGTAACTGATCTCTAATCCTAGAACAATGAGAATTATGAACGTTTCGTATTCCATGAAGAAATCTTCTATATATATATATCATCTAGAGGATATAGAAAAAGGGGAAAAAATAGAAGCATGCCCTCTGTGCAGGAAGACCTTTGTAAATTTTGGAGCTAGAATGAATATATAAATGCAAAGGTGGATTTTGGACTATTTATGAAAAGATTCTAACTGTTGGTGTTATGAGTCTTGTTTCCCTTCATAGTATGTGATTCTTGTTATCCTATATTTCATTTTCCATTTTCATATGTTTAGATTGGAGAACTAGAGGCCCAGAATTCATCATTTGATGCTCTCAGCTTAGAAATTTAGACTATGTTTATCTCTTAACTGACTCAGAATTCATTTATGTAATGCTCTGATATAGTTATATGTTCCTTTTTCTTCTGATGCCATTCTGATTTTCAAATATAAATTCAAACTCACTGCCCCATTTAGTCCATTCCTTTGAATAGTTGTAATGTTCGAACAATGCATCGTTCATTCCAAACTCCATGGCCTAAATGTCATTTTTATTTCTCCAGTTATT
Organism: Picea abies; assembly: GCA_900067695.1. Lineage (NCBI taxonomy): Eukaryota > Viridiplantae > Streptophyta > Pinopsida > Pinales > Pinaceae > Picea > Picea abies. The sequence goes on along the minus strand of CBVK0100228220.1, from coordinate 8,455 downwards.
TTATTCAAAACGCCAAAAATAACCAAATATAGCCACTGATTTCTAAAGAATTATCAAGTGACATGAGAGATCCCTCTTTGAGTTGAGAAGGCTAGTGCCTCGACGCTAAAGCTAGTTGAAACAATTACCCCTGTCATTTGTTTCGACAACCGAACAGATTTACAGGGTGCTAACATTCTGGCATCGTTGTCGGGGACGACATTAAAAATTTTCCCTGGGAAGAACGACATGATTGAGTTCTAAGGTCTAAGAGTAGCAGACACTTAGGCACATTTTGGTTGTATTCCTGCTCTAGCAACTCCTCACATCAAAAATCAGTTTGAAGGTGATTCTGTTGGTAGAAGAATCCAGAAATTTGAATTTTCAATGGTGACTCCACTCTCAATGCAGATTCTGTCTTCCAAAACATTATTGGTGACTCCACTCAAGTTTCAAATGTAATTCAAAGACTCCACTGAGAAACTATATCCCTTGACAGAGGCATGAAAATCCATTATGGAAGAAAACAGGTACTTAAAATTGGATTTTTTCCAAGGCATTTTATTGTTTGTTATAGGTATCCCCTATGTTTTCCTTGAACATGCCAAACAAATTTTTCTTTACCTGATGCATTCTAATGATGATCATGAAAAAATTGCAATCATTCATCCTCCTCTTAAAATTGTACATACATACCCCCACTGTATCAATGATTTTGATAAGAGTTTTACAGCTAGGCCATGTGATGATCATGACCAAGTTGGTAAACCCCATAAATCCAAGGCCGATGTTTCTCCCTCTATTCCTAGTCCAACGTCCTCCAAAGCCCAACATAGATACATACCCTTGAAACTACCCCAAGTCCTCCACGATTCCCTCCAAATCACCATGAATATCTACCTGTGTTTGATGGAGAAACTAATGTCATCTCAGCCGAAAAGCACATCCAAGGGTTTGAGAATTTCATAGATTTATTTGAGATTAACCATGATGATGTTTGTATGAGAGCCTTATCTCAATACTTGAAAGGGAACACCAAACACTAGCTTACACATTTGCAGCCAGATACAATTAGCTCATGGAAGGAATTGAAGAATGTTTTCTTAAATTTTTGGGGCAAGGAGAAATCTTTGGAGCTACAACTTGCAGAGTTCTATGCCTTGAAATGGCAGAGCAACGAAGCTATCTCTATATTCAGTAGAAGGTTTTCTAGTATTTACTACCAATTGCTTGAAGAGATTCAACCCACTGAAGAAACTGCCATGTTCCATTATACAATGACTCTTCATCCAGATTTGTCTTTCCTCCTGATGGAAAGAATACCTAAGTCCCTACAGCAAATGTTTAATGATGCCCAAGATATTCATCACAACATCCAAGCATGTAAACAGATCCAAAATGAGGATTTGGATGCTCAAAAACATGAAAGTGAATATGAATAAGAAATAGTTGATTGGAATCTTAAGCATAAAATTGACAATATCATGGGCCCTCTTGAAGTCTCAAATTTTTATGATCGTGCTATAAAATATTTTCCACTTATTAGAATAAAAGGTGGTGTTCTAGATTCTAATCCATATCATGATAAATAGGGAGCTAGTCATTTTGTAGACAGTCAAGAGGATGAGTTTGCAAACTAGTTTTTTGAAGAACAAATTAATGTTCCAAGTCTGTTCTTATTAGACGACATTGCATATGATGTTGATTTTCCTATATATGAAAAATACAAGGATGATCATGATATTGAAGACTATCTTCTTTAGTATCACCTTGAAGAGAAAAATATCATATCAGCAGAAGAAAATTTTCTACCCCTATGCTTCACTACATTCAAATTGTTGAAAGAGAATTCTCAGATTATTGTTGAGGCAAGCGAATTTGTGTTGATGCAAAGTCACACCAAACCAACAAAAAATATGAACTAGATATTATAACATTCTTCTCAGACGCTTGATGACCCTATTCCTTGTTTTGAAGAAGACCTTGTAGATTCAGAAATACAACCATTGGTCGAAGAAAAGGCTGAAGGTGAGAATGTCCAAAAACCCAAAGAGATGGAAAAATGTACCTATGATGATACTAGGAAGAATGAAGAAGGTTGTGAGTCGGGTAACAAAACCTTTCCATTATGTTTTTCCTGATTCGAACTGTTGAAACAAGATGGTGTTTCAAATCAGAAAATATCCAAGCATGAAGTAGAAAGCGAAGAAAGCATCAGGCTTATAGACAAAATGTTAGGGTCCTAACCCGCACATAGGTAGATCAATATATTCAGATGAAATAAAGGTCAATATTAATAAGGCCTTTCAATAAAATAGAATAAGGTGGATGTAAGAAGACCTAGTAGAAGCTTCTGCTTCTAGAAGGATCTTCCTCTAGATGCTTCTCTTGACAGAATTTTTTAGTATAAATAAGGGTCGAGGGTATGAAAACCCTAGCTTGGATATTATTGTAATAGAGCATTGCTCGACTGGAGGTTGCCCCCTCGAAGAGGCCCATGAACATTGCTTTCTGAATCAAAGTGCTATTTCTATTGTTGTTCTTATATCATTTATGTGTTATTGTGGAGATTATGCTAGTTATATTACTATTATTCTGCCATTTCTAGCATTTTATTTTTGTTCTACATACTTTTTATATCTGGTATATTATAAGTGGTATCAGAGCATTTTCCAGCATCTTTATATTATATCTGGTATATCTGGTATACTTTTTTTAGGGTAGAGACATATTCCAACATCTTTAAGCCATAGATATCTGTCGTTACACGCATAAACCCATAGTTGAGGGATTCATACACGTAGGAAATACAAGTGGTTCTTAAGTGCACATCTGTTGGCCACCCTTGTAACCCGTCTATCCTCCTTAGTTAGTTCCCTAAGATATTGGGCCGAGTACTAGTATTGGACCCCACACATATCTTAGAGAGATATAGCATAGGGAAGACCCTTGTTTGTAGAACCCTTGAATACCTAACCTTTGGGGGATAGAAACATAAACAAATTAAAAAAGACAAGATCTATTTTCGCCCAACTATGTTTGGGTTTCCAAGTAAATACACATTTCATTCTGGTTAAGCATTTGGGGATTTCATCGCTGCAGTATTCTTCAGACTGGAGTATAACTCCGCACGTGTAAAAAAAAAAAATCACCATTATTTGAGACATATTCCATTGGATTCATATCTTCACCCTTATCACATTCATTCATATCATTTTTTGGAAAAAAATTTGATCTCACCCGCCCCTTTTCAGTGCACCCATACCCATAGCCAAGACCTAGAAGCTCACTTCAACACCTTGAAATCTGGTTTCCTCGAGACCCAAAATGAAGTGAAACAACTCAGTGCTACTATTGCCTCCATCGATTCATCCATCAATACAACCATAAATACAACCATGCAATCATGTTGACGGACGAAATCTACCGTCCGTCAACTGAGAGAGTGGAACCAGTCCGAGGTTGTTTAATAACCCAAGACGTTTGGGATGAACTACCCTGACGGGTTTAGTAGCTCCGTTAGCCGATCTAAGGTCCTAAGAAAACAAAAATGAAACTAATCTACAAAAACTAATCAAACTAAAACTAACTAATAAATTAATTTAACTAAAAACTAACTATTAAAACAAACTAACTAATCTAACTATTCTATATATACAATCTACTAACTAATACTTTACTAACTCTAACTAATATAACTTATTCACAAAATGTAGAATATCTACAATTTACAGATTTGAATAAAACTTGAAAAACTCATTTGCATTCTGCCCTAAGACAGAGAAAGATATTTTTTGGTTGATTTTATAATTTCATGAATGAGAAATAAAACAGAAAAAACTATCTAAACTAAACTACTAATATACTAATTCTAATTACTAATATAAACTAAAACATATATCTACTAAACTATTAATAGATATACTAAACAAATAAATGACAAACGGACCTGGAAACGCTCCAGATTTGTCCTATGTATGATGATTGTTTTAGCAGATTGGAGGGAGGAAACCCGCACCGAATAATCCAGAAGCTTCTCGTAAATGATAGCTATAGTACTCTTTAAGTTTGATTACAAGAAAAACAAGACATAAAAATCACAACAACCATATGATTTATAAATCTCTACAATTAGATAAACCCGTATGCAAAGACTTATACAAAAATAATCCAATTGATGAAGAAGAGAAATCTGTCATTCATGAACTGAATCAAGTAATTGCTATGTTTTTAACTGTTGAAAGAAATCAGACATGTATCACATTAATTCAATCATATCATTTTGCAAAAGACTATGATAGCTAAAGTAATCACTAATCAAATGCAAATTGATAAGCATAAACATGAAACAAAAGATTGATATTATGAAAGCGAAAGCTGTAGCAGAACATCAACTTCTGTCTCAGTTTGTATTAGAAATCCATAGCCTAGTTCTCCCACAAGTAAGGATGATCCTTATTACAAAAATAATAAATATTTAAAGAGTTTCCACAGGGTAAAACATCCCTGTGGAAGTTATAAAACTGTTTACAGAAAATCTGGGAAGATATCCCAATTTTAACTAAACTAAGAACCTAAAATAAAACTAAAAGACACAAATATTCCCCTATCCTATCCATCAAGTCCCATGCAATTAGAATTCACCTGAAAAGGGTCAAAAATAGACAAGTTAGAAGGATCTTTTATTAATAAAATGGTAAAAAAATCAAATTCTATAGACTAGCTACAGAATCTGGCGATTCTATAGCTGGTCTAATTTGAAAATAGAACTGTATTAAACCAATCCAGAATCAACAGAATTATATTCAAATCTTTAAACAAATATTTGATCACTAAATTGACACAAAGCAAATCACATCTTGTCAGAAGTAGCCAACTCTATTTTCCAATTTTAAACAGACAGAAATCGTAATTGAATTAAAATGAAACTAACAGGATCATTTTTTTAGTTTACAACTACATCAAACCAATTTGGGACCAGCAAAGTCATTATGTTTAAAGAAAAATCATCAATTAAAACACAGTTGTGTCTTATTTTAGGAAACAAATCCTTTATACAGGTTGAATGTAGTCATAATCCAAATGAAAACATTTAACCAAAACGAAACAGAATCATATCTGGTAAACTGAAATCAATAGAATCTATTAAAAACAAACAAGATTAATCTAAAGAAAACCCCAATCGACTATATTAATTCAAACAAACAGAATTGCTTCAAAGCGAACCAAACTGAATCAAAACAAATCAATCTTTTATACTAAATTGAGAATAATAAAAACTAAATCATAGTTGTGTCCGAATTTAGCGCACGAATTTCCCACTCATGATTCATAGCAAAATTGTTTTGGTAAAATGAAATCAACAGAATCATCCTGAATGAAAACAAACAGAGCTATTGAAATAAAATCCAATCAATTATATTAATCCAAACAAACTCATAAAGCATAAATGATGTTGAAATACATACCTGGGCAGAAAGAAAATGCTTCTTCTGACAGACTACTTGATGAATCTATGGATTGATCAAGGGTTTCAACAAGAAGTTGAGGCATAAGGCTGGATGGGAAGAAGGGGTTTTTAAGCACAGGTCTGGAGAAGTGATAAGCATTCTGGCAAATGCACACAGACCCAAAATGCATGTTCCAGCCACTGAAAATTGACCTATAAAACAAGAGCTATATCTCTATAGTAACTCACTTTCTAAGGAAACCACTTACGATGAAGGTAAAGGGGATAAAAATTGTTCTGGGTTTTCAACGGTTTGATCTAATTCAAAACCATTTGCCCAGAATCGCTCACGCAAAAATGTGACTCTGGGGGCAATTACGGGGGCAGCCTTAAGCAATCTTCTCTTGCAAAAATGAAACCAAAACTGACTCTGAACACCATGGGGGTTCAATTCGCCCTTCAAGAGCTAGGAGAGAATATACAATGGACAGGGGTTTGGGTAGGTTTTGGACAAGGCATACACAGGACTCAAAACTCATAGATTTGCCCAAAAATCAACAGAGGTAACCTGGTAAGGAGGCAGACATTAATGCCAAAGTGTGTGAGGGTGGTGGAAGGCAGTAAACCTATGCATAACTATCATATCAGTTGTACAATTGACAGTGCCTTGGTAAAGAGTTTAACTCAAATCACAATCAAAACATTGTAAACTAATTATCAAATGGACTATTCACATACTCACAACATTCATAACCAAAATATTTTAACCAAATGAAATATCAAATATCCACTTGAAAACCATAGTGTTCAACAATTGGTCCATATATTAAATCAACAAAAGTGTTTGTATGATTCAAAAAAAATCCACTACATCAACCATTGCACCATGGGTTTAATCACAATGTTAATGTTTTCTTATGAAACCATTGCACCAAGGGTTCGATCATGACAAGTATGTGTTGTATGAAATGATCACACCAAGGGTATAGCCACAACATTAATGTTTTGATGAAACTAATGTATCAATTAAAGAACATATAAATTAAACCATCAATGCATCACAAACTCGATCAAACATCAAGCCACCAATAAACCAACGGTTGGATCACACTCCTTAACAAATCATCACAATCTCAAAGAAATGGAAATCATATTAACAACAGAAATGCCAAATGAGTAAATAATCTTGGAGTCTTTGTCGATTGTATATCGATAAGTAAATTGGAAACTCAATGAGCATAAAGACAAGAGTGATCATAAGAATCTAATGACATTTTTAATATGACTTCGAAAACCAGCATTTTCATGCTTGCAGTCATGAAAACGAGAACCAAGGTAAGTGTGCAAACTCATATAAAACAATGGTGTGGTTTTATTGGAAAGATTGTGACAAAATCAAAGTTTGCAAAACACTGGTGTAGGCAGCTTATAAGACAATGGAAAAATGTGGATTGGCTGCCAACAATGGCAACACACTGGTAGAAGCAGTTATCTCTGCCAAAAGGAACAAATTCAGATTAGGACAACAAAGATAATTTCAACTCAAAAATAACAACCAGAAAATTGTACAAACATCATCATTAACCAACTATTCCAGCAGTGTTTCAAAAGATGAAAACATAACAGTATTAAGACCAGCAAGTCACGATATTAAAGATAAAATCTCCAATACTGTTGACAGAGCCACTACTTCCAGCAGGCGTCCATAGCCTCGACAGGGTTGTCATTTAACCCACTCTGACATCCGTATCCTACCAAGAAGTTCCAGATCAGAATAAAGGACATTAAGAGGTTTCTTATCAGAATAAAGGACATTAAGAGGTTTCTTATTTGCAAATTTTCATATACTCGACATTGCTTCACTGCCAGCGGGCCTGTTCAGTACCCCAACGAAGTTGTCTTGGTGTCATGCATGCATTTACCCATTGCCAGCAGACCTGTTCAGCATCCCGGTGGGTTTACAAGCACTTCCCATGGCTCTATTAATGGTTTATTTTGTTTTTTTTTCAAAGATATATAGTTGAGCAGGGTGACACTGAAAATCATGATATTTTAACATATTTTTTCAGACCTCATCATAATTTTTTGGAATTGTCCTTTATTTAGATCCAGAGATGTTTCATTTACAAAAACAACTTCCTAAGGCAGGGAGACATCCTCTGAGTCATTCCTTTACGGAATAGGGACAACGTAAAAAGATAATAGATGATCATGACAAGCTTTACTCAGAGATCGAAATCAGTCAACTTCTTTCAAACAACATACTTTTTGCCAACACAGATATAAATTTCAGAAATATACCATTGATGTTCATACAATTTTCTTAGCAGTTATTTCAGCGAAGGAATTTTCTATTTTCTTTAACTGAATAGCTCAGTAATGCAGGTATGTGTATTTCCAAAAGCAAAAACTAGTAACCATAAGGGAGAAATCAAAACACACCAGCGAAGAAAAAAATTGGAAAGCAAAGAAATCCAAACAACAAAAACAAAAAAACAAATATGCATAGAAGGTGCATCTGAAAACCTCATGCAACAATCCCCTGCGAAACTGAAAGAAAGTAGGAAAATCCTGAATGATGGGAAAGCAGTCCTACTCATGGTACCTTGGGTCAGGGTTGATTTAGATTTATTTATCTCTGTTGATTTAGATTTATTTATCTCTTTACTTTCCATTTAATATTTTCATGATGATACTGCATTTTTGAAAATAAATGTTCAACTAGAAGTAAAGAGAAAAAGATCAAGGGGACTTCCTTGACAACAGTCGTATTATGGTTCTCGTGGTGCGCCCACTTGCATGCATGACTGAATTATTACAAAGAGAAATAGTGAGAAATAAAACTACAAGAAAACCTATTCCTAAATCTACCCTAATTATTAAATAAACTAGAATACTACGTGAAGTCATGTTTCCAATGTAGCCATCAGAGTAACTCTAATCCTGCAATGAAAACAAGATCAAGCATTATAAAAAAGAATGTGAGATCGGAAGAGCGGTTCAGCAGGAATGCCGAGACCGATCTCG
>CBVK0100228219.1:0-25593 GCA_900067695.1 Picea abies | reverse complement strand
ATATCTGTGTGTGTGTGTGTGTGTGTGTGTGTGTGTGTGAATATATATTCACATATAAACTAAGTCCTAGGTTAACATTAAATATAATATAATGATTTTTATGAGAATTTGGTGTTGAGTAAATGTCCTATGAATGTGATAAATATAAACTAAGTTCTGAGTTAACATTAAATAAAATTTAATGATTTTTGTGAGAATTTGGTGTTAAGTGAATGTTTTATGAATGTGATAAATATTAGTTTTACATATAAATTAAGTCTCTCAGTGTTGTAAGGATTTTTCTCTATTGCTAGAAAATGAACTCCTCGGTAAGTGGGATGGGATCTCAGTGCAGGCAGCTCATAACATACTAACTTTTTTTCCTAAATATAATGTCTTATGATATGAAATGCAATGCAAAAGGGAAAAGAACATACATTTTTAAACATGGTTGAGGTTTTATCCAAGTGAGCAATTCTAATCCAAAGAGTCTTCAAACCTTATTTCCCTTGTAAATCTACACACAATTAGACATACACAACCTTCCTCACTCCAATATATACTTTTCAAGCAGTTGTAAAACAACATATCTAAGTTACTGTCAGGTTAATTAATCTACCCTAAGTTCCTAGATTCAACATAATAATGCATAAGAACAATAAAAAGGAGTGGGGGGGAGAAAGTAGATCTATATTAGATTAATTGTGTGTACAACAAGTAAATAGTACATGATCTTGCTACAACACCTATGTCACCCAAAGTTGGGTCCTCCATCTCCAACCACATGGATACAACTCCTCCTTCACCAAAAGATTTGTATCTATCACAATGGTGAATTGGATCAATAATGACACAACATAATCACTGTCAACACAAGATTAATCTCAAGAATCTAAAAGACTCTTTGAAAAAGGAAATAAAGGACATGAATATATTGGCAAGGCTCGGTCCAATTTCATTAGCATAAGGGTGTGATCTCTAGATATAAGTGTGTTTCAATCTCACTAAGAACCTCTCATTTATAGGCTTAGAAGTGACTCGTGCTAGTTGTCAAGAGCGTTCATGACCCTATAATTGTATGGCCTCAAATATCTCTTCTTGAGACTTACACCTACATGATTTTTAAGGCCATTTTACCATGTGGTGTAGCCTGCTCACTAGCAACTAGCGGATAGTTCACATGGTGCACTTCTATAGACAACTCACATCAAGATGTGTGTTTGAGATACATCACTATAACCCATGTGCATAAGTAGAAAAAGTTGAAATTGTTTTTAGGATCATGCAATTCACTAATCTAGCAAATGTTAATGACGAAACCTAACTCCATTGAATTGAAGGACCTAAAATAGATGTAACAAGATAAATTAAGTAGGAGTCCAACAAATCTAGGATCTAGATGGTACTTTCAAAAAAAGACCAAAGTATCATAACTATATTCCCCAAGGTAGGAATACCCATGCTTGGTTTTAAAATAAGCATGGTTGCAAAATCAAGTACAATGCAAATCCATGAAGTACATAAGATGCAATATCATGGCCACAAAAGAATACACACTTGATCCATGTCAAAATAACATTGTAGCCATAAGAAAATAGATATTGGATCTACATCTCAATGTACATCAAGAGAACAACTAGAACAATGAACTAATCAAAGTAGTCCTCCACCAATGCAAAATAGGATAATAATACTATAGAATAAACTTGGGAACTTGAGTAGCAAATAAATCTATCACCATAGTTTGATGTCTTCAAACCTTATCCATAAAATGGATGAATCAATTCCATGTGAAGAAATGAATTGAATTCGAACACAAGGGAAATCCTCTGATCACCGATCATTAATGTATATTGTTCCTAGAAGCAAGGTGACCCACCAATGATGATAATGGGCACCAAGGTACTAAAATACATTTTAACCAATGTGAATAGTGTGTTGAGGTCAAAAACTAGTAGAATTAACCGATTAGGAGTCATTGATGAGAACCCACTCTCGAAGGTGAGCAAACCTTCCATTGATGATTGTAGTCTGTAACGTACCATAAAAGTCTCTAAGTCCCACTCTTAGAAAAAAATTCGTAGTTGATAGGAGAAGACTCGTCAATGAGAAGGAATTAATTAATCCTTCCAAAATGGTACAAAAATAATATAAGGGTCCTACCCTAACCTCCCTACTTTAGGCTACCTAGGAGTTAGTTAATTGTTGCATGCAACCATCCTTTTTTAATAAGAACCATTATATAATAGTGGATGGTTATGTAATGCAAAAGGTCCACTTTATAAGCCCAACTAGGTAGTTGGTACCCATCAATGTCGGGACCACAAGTAGTCAGGGTTTTTGCTATTGAAAATCTATTTAAAAAGATACGAGACTATGGAATGTTTGTCTTGTGTTTTGTATTTGGAGCTTTGCACAGTGAAAGGTTGCCCCACCTTAAGAGGCAAATGAACATTTTTTTCCTTATTTTCATTATTAATATGCAAGGGTATCTTTATATATTTCATCTTATTGTCTCTTGTTTCTGGTTATTCTACAATTATATTCTTTGTATGTTTGGTTGTGTTTCAATTTTTAAGGGTTAAGGAACACTATAAGTGGTATCAAAGAACTTTCATGAGCCAACACACCTTTGAATTTTAGTATAATTTTTTCAGGCTAGAGATGTATTCTGACATCTTTAAATAACACAATGATTTGTTGTTCGGCGGGTAAAATTGCAATTAGGGAAGAATACACATAACCTGCTGCAATTTTTTTCTGGTAACCAGGATGTCCAACATATGGAACATTATGCATTTCTTTTAATACCAAATTCCTAAGTTCTTAGGAACTAGGAACATAAATTATATTTTTATGCATACATAATCCATCTTCCTTCATCTCATATTCTTTAATTTTCTGTTGTACATTTTCTTGTTGTAAGCTTTCCTTTACCTATAGGTAATGTTGATCTGTGACAACATCATTTAAAATTATGCTCTTTAAATATGACTGATGCATACTAAGAGATGTAGCATGCATGAGATGCACTCTTATACTAAGTGCATCAACAACTTTATTTTTTTTTCCTTTGATATGCTTGATGTCAAAATTGTATTCACTTAAAAATTCCAGCCATCTCGTCTGTCTGGCATTTAAATTTGGTTTCTCAAAAATATATTTCATACCACTACGGTATGTTCTTAAGTCAAACCTATTTCCCATGAGATAATTCCTCCACATCTTCAAAGCATGAACAATGGCAGGAAGTTCCAAGTCATGTGTGGCATAGTTCCTCTCATGCTCTTTAAGATTTCTAGACTCATAACCAATGACATGTCCATTTTCAGTGAGGAATCCACCAAGTCCTTCCTTGCATGCATATGTACATACCACAAAAATTTCATTTGGTTCAGCAATATTTAAAATAGGAGCACTAGTAACTAGTTCTTTCAACATATTAAAGTTGTCTTCACACTCTGTTGTCCATTCAAATTTAATTCCCTTCTTTTGTAAAGAAGTGATGGGATGAGCAATCTTAGAGAACCCTATTATAATCTTCTGTAGTAACCAGCTAACCCCATAAAAGATCTGACTTCTAAAACATTCCTGGGTGTTTTACATCCTCTAATGGCTTCAATCTTCTCTGGATCCACTGCTATACCTTGTTATAAAATAATGTGTCCCAAGTAATGGATATCTTATTGGTAAAAAGAACACTTACTAATCCTGGCATACAATTGATCTTCCCTCAGCACTTGCAATACCAATCTTAGGTGATGTTCATGCTCTTCCTATGACTTAGATAGACAAGTATGTTGTCTAGGAATACTATGATAAACTTGTCCAAATAATTTCTGAATATGCCATTCATTAAGCACATAAAGATAGTTGGTGCATTTGGACAGTCCAAATTGAACCACTACAAATTCATAATGCCCATACCTGGTTCTAAAGGTTGTCTTATTGATGCAAGAGCATCGCCTTCAAAGTCAAAACACAAGTGTGGAGGCAAAGGAACGACATTTCAGCATGACAAAGTTTAACATAAGCAATTAACTCAGGAGTAAATCGAGTTGTTGAGATATTTTTGAAAAAAACATTTTTAAATATGTCGTGTTTGTAAAGTCGTGAAGGACTGTAAGGGGCTGCAGATATATAGTGTTGACTCTTATCTAGAAATAACTGTTATTTATTGTAATAGGACAAAGTAGGTAACCACTAAGAGTTTGATAGGATAGGTTACAGATAGGACGATAAGAGCAAATGGAACCAGTCCTTAGATAGTTTGTTGTTGCATTGTAAAAGTATTAGGAGATGATGAGATAGAGATTAGTAGAGCATAATAGAGTAGAAGAAAGACGCAGTGGAGAACTGCAAGACTATATAATTTGTTTTCATGAATGAATAGAGCAGACAGAATTGTCCCAAATCTTGCACTGTGTTCATTTGATGTATGAATGAATTTTATATTCTGTGTATGTGATTTATTTCATTTCATTCATGTATGATTGTTCAAGAAGTTGATCGTATGAGTTTGTGAAGAAACTGGATAAGTTTCAATTGTTTCTCTTCTGAACCTCATATGCAAGGTGTGCATCTCGAACGAAAGGAGTACATCAATTGAGTCTCGGATTGACTCATAGGAGTTCAGAGAGAACAAAGGAAACTTAGACAAAGTGCAAGGAGTGCACAGCATCAAGAAGCGACCAAGCGTCAAAGAACCAAAACAGAGGAACGCCAAGTGGGTGAGAAGAATTTATTTACAAGAAATCCTTCGATCTGAGTTATCGAAATCCCGAGAATGCAAGGAGTGCATGGGAAGTTGGAATGTTTTAAGGATCAAGCTCAGGAGAGATAACATTTTTCATAAAGTGTTGATGAGATCCAAGAGTCGAAATCGTAAGGAGGAGCAAAGGTTCAAAACCTTTGAAGACTGATAAATATTCTAATTCGGAAGAAATTAGAATCTCAGGAGGAGGAGATACAGTGACCGTTGGATCATAGTGAAAGAGATCAATAGCCATCTGATTAGAAGCAAGGTGCACGAGATTTAGCGCTTCGCACACTCAGGAGAGAGGACTCACCAAGGTTTGAGAACTAAGATTTTCAAAGCCTGAAGAGCCAGAAATCTGAAGTAAATCTCAATCGTTTGATCATCTGAAGCAGATCTGAGCCGTCAGATCGTCTGAAGTAAACTTTGAGCGTGGGATCGCCAAGGTGAATCTGAGCCGTCATATACTGTGATTTCAGGAGGAGGCAAGTTTGAGACTTGAGACTCCCGAAGCGCGAAGAGCTGAAGCGAATATGGACCGTTAGATCCAGAAGGATATGTGTCGGTGGGTCGTGAGATCCAGAGGAAGGAAAAGGTGAAGTTTTGAAACATCCGAAGCCCGAATAGCCGAAGAGATGAGAGTTGTCGATTTGCAAGGGGACACTTGTCAATAGATCGTGAGCTCCGGGTAAATTGCATCAGGGTTTTAGTTGAAATTTGAGACTGTCAAACCCCAAAGACCTGAAGTGAATTTGGACCATCAGATCCAGAGGGTACGTGGCGAAAGATCGTGAAATCCGGGAGAAGGTACTCCAGGAGAAAAGTGAAGGAGGAGAAGTTTGAGATTTGAAATCGGCGAAGGCTAAAGTCCCGAAGTAGACGATAACTATTGATTGAGGTGGATGCATGGCACCAGATCTAGAACTCTGGGTACGGAGCACTACGGAGAATATCTCGATCGTCAATCAAGAAGAAGGCCACAGGACTGTTGATCCAAGTTGAAAGGTCAAACACCTGAAGTGAGGGAAAGACCATTGATTGAGCAGGATAGGTGTCTATAGATCTTCAGCTCTAGAATATTGAAGTATGGAAGAAAGTTGAGTTTGAGATTTCAAAACCCCGAAGTCCGGAATCGCGAAGAGATCACACCCGTTGATCGAAAAGGGGCAGATTTGGTCCATAGATTTGAAAAGCGTAGATCTGAACCGTCAATTCAAACAGTATCATCAAGATCATGAGATCAACGATCCCATAACATTACGGGGACAGGAGTCACGAAGAATTTAAAACATTGAGGGTGGGCCGCAATCCATACCATGGTTTTTCCAAGAGGACACGTGGAGGTTTGAGGATAACTATGGGCCAAAAAGAAGTTTGATCCCAAGCTTCTATTGGGCACGCTCGCAATCGCGTGGTCACCAGAAGGAATTGCCCAAGGTCATATCAAGAGAGGGCTTATCCGAAAAAGAGTTAACACCTAGTACTCTGAGATTTCATAGAAGAGCGAAAGGAAAGGTTGCAAGCGCTATCAGACCTACACCAAGAAGCTGAAAGGGCCTGTGTTTAGATACAGAAGGGGACCATTAAGGTTTCAGGGAGTCTTTCGACTCAAGAATCAAAGATCCTTAACCGGGAGGTCGTGTATCCCTATGGGGGAGTAAGGGGGGCTGCATCAGGTGGTATCAGAGATGATTTTAAGTTTGTTTGTAGACAACAGACAAAGGAGAAAGGAGGTAAATTGGTATCAATTGTGGTATCAAAATTTAATTTTTATTTGTAGGCACCAGAAGGCGATGCAGTGGAATCATGCCACCCAGAAGGTGCAGAGCGAATCCAGAAATGGAAGAAGAATTGAGGCGACTCTAAATGAGACTGGACGCCATGAAAACATCGCAGAGAAGAGCACCAGACATTGGATATATCAGTGAATTTGAGAGAAAAGAAGTAGAGGTCGAAGAAAATGTAGTAGAGGATGTTGCACAAGATCGCTTAATAAAAGTTGTTTCAAAAATAGGAGCCAGAGCAAGGATAGAGGTACCAATGTATGAAGGCAATTTAGAAGTCGAAGAATTTTTAGATTGGGTATGTTCTATGGACAAATACTTCGATTACGAATATATTGAATAATACAAGATGGTGAAGCATGCAGTGATAAGACTGAAAGTTCATGCAGTGCTATGGAGGGATGAATTGCAAGTCGAATGCAGGAGCAATGGTAAGCAGAAAATTAAAAGCTGGGATAGGATGGTAGTCAAGATGAAAGACAAATTTATCCCAAAGGATTACCAAATCAATCTGTTCAGAAGATTGCAGAACCTGAGACATAAAAGTTTATCAGTGAAGGAGTACACTGAGGAATTTTACAGACTGAACATCAGGGCTGCACAGAAAGAGAATGAAGATGAGAAAACAGCCATATATATCAATGGGTTGAGATATGAAATCCAAAAGTAGATCATCATGATGTCGGTTAGTACAGTTGAGGATTCTTATCAAGCATCCTTGAAAGTTGAAGAGGAATTGGCCAGGAATCAAAGCCAACGAAATAGAGGAGGAAATTCAAGCAGAGGTAAGGGAACTAGCAGAGAGAAGTTCTAGAAGCTGAAGTATGAAGCTGACAAACAACATAGTCACCATGAGAAAGGTGGAAGTTCTAAAGAAGGACAACATGGAGTAAGAAGCTCTTTTTCCAGAGGAAGAGGAAGAGGAAGATCCAGAGGAGGTGAAGTTAAATGTTATACCTGTGGAAAATCTAGGCACAAGTCTTGGGAATGTCCCGAGAGAAAGAAAGAAGGAGGAGGAGAAGCACACGTTGTTGAAGCACAGAAGCATGTGGAAGCAGAAGCAACAGAAGGAGGAAAGAACCTCATGATGAGGAAATTTCTTCTTAAACTAGAGAAGGAGATGGAGGAACCAGTTCAACAAACAAGTATGTTCAGAACTGCTTGCAAGACGAAAGACAAAGTTTGCAAGGTGATCATAGACAGTGAGAGCACTAACAATATAGTATCCACAGAGATGGTGGAGAAGATGGAGTTGAAGACAACTGCACATCCAAACCCATACAAGGTATCATGGTTACAGAAAGTACATCAAGTAATGGTAAGTCAACAATGTCAAGTTGAATTTAAAATAGGAGGTTATAGGGATGAAATATTATGTGATGTAATTCCTATGGATGTCTGACATATTTTATTGGGGAGACCATGGCAGTTTGATAGAAAAGTTATTCATGATGGGAGAAAGAATACTTATACCCTAGAAAAGAATGGTAGGACACATATGTTGTTGCTAATAGAAGACAAAGAGAAAAAGAGGGAAGCTATTTCAAGTATACTTCTCATGACTGGGAAGGAACTCTTGAATGAAGTCAAGAAGGAGAGAGAAATACAATTTGATGTAGTGAGGAAGCCTAGAGTTATCCTTACAAATACTTCTGTGGAAGATTTGCCTAAAGAAATCCAGAAATTGTTAGAAAACTTTGCTGACATAGTAGTGGATGAGTTACCACACTCATTTCCACCCATTAGGAGTATAAGCCATCATATTGACCTTATTTCAGGAGCTAGTTTACCAAACAATGTTAGGATATTTTGACATTTAGGAGTTAGTTAAGATCTACTTGGTCTAATATGTCGTTAGGTAAAAGTGTGTTTCTTTAGTATGCATTGTTTCTTTAGTATGCATTAGTATGCATTTGTAGTTAGGCAATCTGACGGTCGCGATATGTTCCCGACATAGAGTGATCTGACGGTTCATACTCTCCTCGTGGTTACTGAAGGTGTTCGTCCTCTGTTGGAATACCTGTGTTGTCGAACACAAAGCATATTATAGGTTGACACCTAGAGAGAATGAGGAAGTCAAAAATCAAGTCCAAGAGTTGTTGGATAAAGGTTTAGTCAGGGAAAGTCTAAGCCCATGCGCAGTACCAACTGTGTTAAGTCCAAAGAAGGATGGAGGATGGAGAATGTGTACAGATTCCAGAGCCATCAACAAGATAACCATTAGGTACAGATTCCCTTTACCCAGGATGGATGATTTGATGGATTGTTTGAGTGGAGCAAGCTATTTTTCCAAAATAGACTTGAAAAGTGGATATCATCAAATAAGAATGAGAGAGGGAGATGAATGGAAAACAACATTCAAGACAAATGAAGGATTGTTTGAATCGCTGGTCATGCCATTTGGGTTGACAAATGGACCAAGCACATTTATGAGATTGATGAATGAAATATTGAAAGACTTCATAGGAAAATTTGTCATAGTATATCTGGATGACATACTAATCTTTAGTAATACAAAGAGAGAGCACTTAAGACATTTGACATCAGTGATGGAGAAGTTGGAGCAACAGAAATTGCTGATAAATCTAAAGAAAATCTCTTTTATGAAGAAGGAACTCATATACTTGGGTTTTGTAATCTCTTCAAATGAATTGAAAATGGATCCAAAAAAGGTGAGAGCAATCAGAGAATGGCCATCGGCAAGAATCATATTTGAGGTAAGAAGTTTTCATGGGTTAGCAAGCTTCTATAGAAAGTTTATCAGAAATTTCAGTGGTACATGTGCACCCATGCTAGACACTGTGAAGAAGAAACACAAGTATTTTAGTTGGACAGAGGAAGCTGAAAAAAGTTTCAAAGTGTTGAAGGAGAAGATCACATAACAACCAATTCTTGTCTTACCATATTTTGGAAAAACATTTCAAGCAAGATGTGATGCAAGTGGATTAGCTATTGGAGCAGTCTTGAAATAGGATAATAGGCCAGTTGTTTATTTCAGCAAGAAGATGAATGACACCAATAAGAAGTATTCCACATATGACAAATAATTTTATGCAGTGATTCAAGCTTTGAAGAAGTGGAGACACTATTTAATTCCTAAAGAATTTGTCTTGTATAGTATTAACCAAGCTTTGCAGTTTATTACTAGGCAAGAAAAGTTGAATCAGAGACATGCAAAATGGGTAGAATTTATGCAGAATTTTACCTTTGTTATTAAACATATTGTTGGAAATGCTAACAAAGTTGCAGACGCTTTGAGTAGGAAGAGTTTGTTTGTACAGGAATTCCAAGTGGAGACCTTAGGATTTGAACACCTCAAGGAGATGTATAGAGAAGATGCAGATTTTAAGGAATCTTATGAGGCATGCAATAATCCTTTGTTGGGAGACAGAAGCCCATGGAATGAATATTTGATCCAAGATGGATTACTGTTCAAGGGAATCCAACTATGCATACCGAAATTCTCAATGAGAGACAACCTGCTGAAAGAGAAACACAGTGGAGGTTTAGCTGGGCATTTTGGTCATGATAAGACATTTGCACAGCTGAGAAATTTGTATTATTGGCCCAGCATGAGGGCAGAGGTGAAAAAGTTTGTGAACAAATGAAAAATTTGTCAGTATGCGAAAGGAAGACAACAAAACACTAGTTTGTATCATCCATTACCAATTCCAGAGAGGTCGTGGGATGCAATCAATATGGATTTTTTTTGGGGATTGTCTAGAATTCAGTAAGGGAGAGATTCAATATTTTTTGTGGTGGACAGATTTTCAAAAATGGCACATTTCATACCATGCCAGAAAAGAAACGATGCTAGACATATAGCCAATTTGTTTTTTCAGAGAATTAGTGAGACTACATGGACTGCCTAGGATCATAGTCTTAGACATGGACACCAAATTTGTAGGACACTTTTGGAGGAATCTATGGAAGAGGCTGGGGACAAACTTGTCCTTTAGTTCAACGTATCACCCTCAGACAGATGGAAAGGATGAAGTAGTAAACATGAGTTTGGGAAACTTGTTGAGAAGTTTAGTCACTGAGCAAGGTCGTCAATGGGATCAGATTCTGGCACAAGCAAAGTTTTCATTTAACAATTCAGTGAACGGGAGCATGGAAAAGTCCATTTGAAATTGTGTATGGTATACAACCAAGAGGGATTACAGATTTGAGAGATATGAATCAAGATGAGTTCATAAGTGCTGGAGCAGAGTATTTTTCAACAGAAATGTAGAAACACCACGACAGAGTCAGAGACCAGCTACAGGACAACAACCAAAAATACAAGGACGGAATTGATCAGAAGAGGAGAGAAGTTCAATTCGAAGTTGGAGATGACATTTTAGCTCATTTGAGAAAATAAAGGTTTCCAAGGGGAACGTATAACAAGTTGAAGATGAAGAAGATAGAACCATGCAAGATTCTTAGGAAATTCACAGCCAATGCTTATGAAATTGAGTTACCAGACAATGTTGGGATATCACCGATATTCAATGTTGTAGACCTGTATCCTTACAGGAGAGATGAGATAGGAGAATTAGATGATCAGAAGGAAGTTCATTGGGAAGAACAATTGGCCACAGCAGAAAAACCTCAAATGGAGAAAATCATTGAATAGAGAGATGGAAAAAAGACTAGGAGGAAGACATATCTTGAATATTCAGTGAAGTGGAAATATCATCTAATGGAAGCTGCAAGTTGGGTCACAGAACCAGATATTTTGAAGCATGGAAAAACAATGCAGGAGCTCATGGATAGGAGTCCATGAAAATTTTAACCAGAGGAGTATGATGCAGGAGCATCGCCTTCAAAGTCAAAACGCAAACGTGGAGGAAAAGGAACAACATCTCAGCATGACATAGTTTCACATCAGCAATTAACTCAGGAGTAAATCGAGTTGTTGAGATATTTTTGAAAACAACATTTTTAAATATGGCATGTTTGTAAAGTCATGAAGGACTGTAAGGGGTTGAAAATATAGAGTGTTGACTCTTATCTGGAAATAACTGTTAGTTATTGTAATAGGACAAAGTAGGTAACTATTAAGAGTTTGATAGGATATGTTACAGATAGGATGATGAGAGCTCGTGGAGCCGGTCCTTAGATAGTTTGTTTTGGCATTGTAAAAGTATTAGGAGATGATGAGATAGAGATCAGTAGAGAAGAATAGAGTAGAAGAAAGACGCAGTGGAGAACTGCAAGACTATGTAATTTGTTTTCGTGAATGAATAGAGCAGACAGAATTGTCCCAAATCTTGGACTGTGTTCATTTGATGTATGAATGAATGTTATGTTCTGTGTATGTGATTTATTTCATTTCATTCATGTATGATTGTTCGAGAAGTTGATCGTATGAGGTTGTGAAAAAACTGGATAAGTTTCAATTGTTTCTCTTATGAACCTCGTATGCAAGGTGTGCATCTCAAACACAAGGAGTGCCTCGATTGAGTCTCGAATTGACTCAGAGGAGTTTAGAGAGAACAAAGGAAACTTAGACCAAGTGCAAGGAGTGCACAATGTCAAGAAGTGACCAAGCATCGAAGAACCAAAATAGAGGAACGCCAGGTAGGGGAGAAGAATTTCTTTACAAGAAATCCTTCGATCTGAGTTATCGAAATCCCGAGAACGCAAGGAGTGTGTGGGAAGTCAGAATCCTTGAAGGATTAAGCTCAGGATAGATAAAAAATTTCATAAAGTGTTGACGAGATCCAAGAGTCGGACTCATAAGAAGGAGAAAATGTTTGAAACCTTTGAAGACTATAAATCTTCTAGGTCGGAAGAAATCAAAAGCTCAGGAGGAGGAGCTATAGTGACCATTGGATCATAGTGCAAGAGATCAACAATCGTTTGATTAGAAGCAAGGTGCATGAGCTTTAGCGCTTCACACACTTATGAGAGAGAACTCACCAAGGTTTGAGAACTGAGATTTTCGAAGCCCGAAGAGCTAGAAATCTGAAGTAAATCTCAATCGTTTGATCACCCGAAGCATATCTGAGCCGTCAGATCGTCTGAAGTAAACTTTGAGCATCAGATCGCCAAGGTGAATCTGAGCCGTCAGTTACTGTGAGTTCAGTAGGAGCCAAGTTTGAGACTTGAGACTCCTAAAGCGCAAAGAGCTGAAGCAAATATGGACCATTAGATCCAGAAGGATACATGTCAGGGTGTCGTGAGATCCAAAGGAAGGCAAAGGTGAAGTGATGAAACACCCGAAGCCCGAATAGCCGAAGAGCCGAGATTCATCGATCTGCAAGGGAACACTTTTCAATAGATCACAAGCTCTAAGTAAATTGCATTGGGGTTTTACTTGAAAGTTAAGACTGTCGAACCTCAGAGACCCTAAGTGAATCTGGACCGTCAGATCCAGAGGGTACGTGGAAAAATATCATGAACTCTGAGAGAAAAGTGAAGGAGGAGAAGTTTGAGTTTTGAAATTGTCGAAGACCGAAGCCTCGAAGCAAATGACAATCGTTGATTGAGGTGGATGCATGGCACTAGATCTAGAAATCCAGGTATGGAGCACTACAGAGGAAAACAGGGGATTAAAGTGCCGAAGAGCCAGAGAATATCTCAACCATCGATGGAGAAGAAGGCCACAGGACCGTTGATCCGAGTTGAAAGGTCAAACACCCAAAGTGAAGTTAGGACCGTTGATTGACCAGGATAGGTGTCTGCCGATCATCAGCTCCAGAAGATTAAAGTACAGAAGAAAGTCGAGTTTGAGATTTCAAAACCCTGAAGTCTGGAATCGCGAAGAGATCACATCCGTTGATCAAGAAGGGGAAGATCTAGTCCGTAGATTTGAAAAGCGTAGATCTGAACCGTCAGTTCAGATAGTACCATCAAGATCATCAGATTGACGATCCCATAGCATTGTGGGGACAGGAGTCATGAGGAATTTAAAACATTGAGGGTGGGCCGCAATCCATACCATGGTTTCGCCAAGAGGACACATCGAGGTTTGAGGAGAATTGCGAATCAAAAAGCAATTTGATCCCAAACTGCTATTGGGTGCGCCCACAATCGCATGGTCACTAGAAGGAATTTCCCAAGGTCATATCAAGAGAGGGCTTATCCGAAAAAGAGCTAACGCCTAGTACTCTGAGATTTCACAGAAGAGCAAAAGGAAAGGTTGTGGGCGCTATCAGACCTGCACCAAGAAGCCGAAAGGGCCTATCTTTAGATACAGAAGGGGACCATTAAGGTTCTAGGGAGTCATTCGACTCAAGAATCGGAGATCCTTGACCGGGAGGTCATGTAGCCCTATGGGGGAGTAAGGGGGGATGCATCACTTATGGATGTCTTCTTCCTTGATTCTTACCTGATGGTATCCCGATATCAAATCTATCTTTGAAAATATATTTTCCCCTCTTAGCTGATCAAAGAGGTCATCAATTCTGGGTAGAGGGTACTTTTTCTTTACAGTAGATTTATTCAGTCGACAAAAGTCAATACACAGCCTCAAGGTTCCATCCTTATTTTTGACAAGGAGCATCGGTGCTCCCCAAGGTGAAACACTTGGACATATGTACCCTTTCTTCAACAATTCTTCTGACTGCATTTGTAATTCTTTTAATTCTAATGTACTCATTCTGTAAGTTGTTTCTGATACTGGGGCATCTCCTGGCAATAAATCAATATAGAAATATATCTCCCTCTTTGGTGGCAACCCGAGTATTTCTTGGAATACATCTTCAAATTCTTGTAGTACCAAAAATTCTTCAAGGCTTGGTCCCTTTGTATTTTTTGGTTCCTCCACATGGGATGCATACAATTGACATCCTTTTCTGAAACATCTCTTAAGTTGTAAGGCCGAAATACCCCTTATAGAGATGGGTCTTGGAACTCCTTTCACAGTTCTCTCTTTTCCTTCTTCATCAAGACATGTAAATGTCTTGTTATGACAATCTAGGACAGCATGATGCTTGTCCAACCAATACATTCCAATTAGAATATCATAAGACCCCAATGGTATAATATTTAGATCAACATTAGTATTCACACCATTAAGACTTATGGAACAACCTCTGACCATATCATGGATTCTCCTTTTGGTTCCAGTGGCTAGATGAACCAAACTTGATTTTTCAAGGTTACTTTTCTCCAAATGTAATCTATCCACTATTTTAGGATCAATGTAACAATGACTTGCTCCTGAATCAACTAAAATAGAAACATGTTGGTTAATGATTTTACCTTCCACCTCGATCATATTGGATTGGTATTCTGCTTGTCGATCATCTAAGGGTGCATATATTATTTTCGTGTCTTCTACTTTTGTATCTTCTTGGATGTTGTGCATGGTATTCACTTTGTCCTTTCTGTGAGGGAAATCCTTGTACAAGTGATCTTCTTTGCATCCCCAACATTGGATTGGTGGTCTTCCCATTTTTCCCAAGGAGAATTCTCTCTTGGATTCATCCTTATCATACTAGTCAGGATGATTTTTATTTGGGATATTTCTACTGAAAGGAGGTTTGAATCCTTTCTTTCTCTGACCAGACTTATCCTTCTTCTTATCCTTCCAATATTTATGCAAATAATCTCTACCCTTTCCTTTCTCATACAAGTACTTAGCCTTCCTAATGGTCTCATTCAAAGTCCTAGGTTCATCATATTGAGTCTTCTCTTTATAAAAGGATGGAAATCCACTCAAAAACCTATGTACTTTCACCTTCTCATATTTTGTAAACCTCACATACTTTAGTAGCCCCACGAACGTCTTTTCATACTCTTCCATGGTCATTCTTCCCAGCTTGAATTCAAAAAAATCCTGCATTTTCTTGTCATAGAAGTTCTCCGAAAGGTACTCCTTATAAAAATATTTCTTGAACTGCTTCCAAGTGATCATATTCTCATTAATGTGCTCAACTAGATTCAGTTGATCCCACCACATAGCAGCTTTCCCGTGTAAATGGTATGTGGAAATTTTGGCTTCTAGGTTTGATGAGTAGTTATGCAATTGAAAATACCTCTTGAATCCAAGCAACCATGCTTCAGAATCAACTTCCCTTTCTCTTTCACCATCAAAGGATGGTGGCTTATGCTTCCTTAACTCTCCTTGCAAACTGTCCAATTCATGTCTTCTTCTTTGGTTCCTAACAGGAGACACCTTTGGACTACTTATGGAATATTAAAATGCATACAATTTCCTTGCTGATTAGGGAGGTGAGTGATGTCTATGATTTCTACTAACACTTCTTGAATAACCAACTCTTCTGCGATCATCTCTTCTTTCATGACATCTTCCCTCTTCCTCATGATTTGAGGTTGATCCATTCTTTGTTTGCCTCTGCAACTTATTTAAGCTTTGCATCACTTGAGTATTTATCTGATTTTGTTCTCTTATTAGTCTCTCATTGTCTTCTTTGTAACTCTACACTTCTATTTTCAGGTTTCTCACAGTCTCTATCAATATTTCTTGCTCCCCACTGGCCTATTGTCCGTTGGATTTTTCCTCTGCATTACCAACACTGATATTTTAACCTTTGGCCTCTTTATCATGGTTGGAATATCCCTCTCCTTCTTCCATTTATTGAGTATGCATTCTTATACTAAACTGATATATTTACACCCCCTAATTCTGCAAAATGTGCAAGCAACCATTTTGTTAGAATTATGCATATTATAAAAAAAAATTGCCAAACAATGTTACGGGTCATTTTTCTTCTCAATTCATGAAGAAATATATTATCATTCTCCATATTATAACAATTCCATGTTATCCTCCTCTGAATCATCTTTCCAATGATGGTAATCTTTCCCCAATTCGATATTTGCGCTGAAAGTTATGGCTTCACGAAAAAATCACTTTCATCCCCTTTTCTTTTCTTTTGCAATAGGATCTTGACAAAATATTCCACAACTCCTTTAACTGGTACATAATTCAAATTATGCACGTGCACTTCCTTCAATCCACTTTCCATGTGACCATGGCTCGAAACCATGGGCTTATTCATTCTTTAGCGCCTTCCTCTATATTCTTCTACACAAGAGCTTGTTCAAACACAATGTCTGAGTGATTGGTTACTACTAGGCCCTTCACGCCTCTAATTGACCCCTTTACCTTATCATGAGACTAGAAATAGGACCAAGTCCTCCGAACTTCGACCTTTGACTATTCTCCCTTTTCAATCTTCCAAATTCTCCCGAAGTAAACTTCGTCAAACCCTTCTATTAACTCCATTAGCAGATCAGATAGTCGATATTTGATCTTTCGTCGATTGGACAATCCCATCTCATCTGGAGGCTTCAACAAGATCGACTATCACGACTTAATCTGACATTGAGATGGATGACCTTAATCAATTTGGGACTTTGGCGCTCCGAGACTCCGGAATATTACAACTCCCAAGTTGCCCAAATCCCCCAGAGTGATACTCATCGAAGTTGTTACCCTATCCTTCCATTGTTAAATCAGACATTCAAGATAACTCTTGAAGGGTCTTAGATCAATAGACTGCATGAATTCACTACTTCAGAACTCCGAGACATTACAACTCTCAAGTTGTTCAACTTCCCCATAGTGATACGTGTCAAAGAGGTCATAAAGTGACGATGACCTCTTACCATCAGTTAATGCCTCTTCTTATGCTATCCTTCCACTAGTTGATCCAAAAACCATGACTTAATCAAGTGTCGAGATGGACAGTCCTTATTCATTTTGGGACTTCAGTGCTGCGGGACTCTGGGAGATTACAACTCCCAAGTTGTTCAATTCCTCTGGAGTGATATCTGTCGAAGTGCTTATGCCATCCTTCCACTGCTTGATCTAACTATTGAGAAAGGTCCTGAAGGGATATTACATTGATGGTCTGCGTGAATTCGCAACTTTTGTCTTCGACACTTTCGTTGGTAGAGACGTTGGACACCCCCAGAGGCCATACTCCCGAAGATGACATGGCATGTTGATGTCACCTATGGTGACGTAGACCCATGTCATGTGTGTCGCATGTCACTAAAAAATGAACATGTTAGGGTCAAAAAGGTATTGAATATGGGTGACACGTGTCCCCACACATTACCCTGACCACATGTCATATGACATGTCATCGATCGAACGAACAGTCCACCATATCTGCTCCATATCTAACAGCCTGCATTATTCTCAAATTCTTCCCTAGATCTAAATGTCGTCGGGATTTCAGGACTTCAGCACTACGGGACTCTGGGTTATAGAAGTTCTAAAATGGTCCAATTCTCCCAGAGTTAACTTCCCGAAGTGGTCAATGCCGGATGACCCTAACCAATGACTGATAATTCACCCAAGCCTCCTATCAGATCGGACGACCGACGGGACTTCACAACTTCATCCTTTTTCATGCTTCTGCACTGTCGACCATAATCACCGAAGCGATGAAGTTCTATAGTTTTCCATATATTTATTGGCTTCGATCAACGTTTTTTATCGCTCCCGAGATCCAAAACGGACGGCCACGAATCTACGATCCTTCACAAAGGATCACTTTTTGCATGACACTCTGGCTTCTGTGTGATCTATGCAGTGCTATCTTTCCTGAGCTTTAAGATCACAAGGACATATCCATTTTTAACCATAATACCCTGTCCACAGTTCCGACCCATACCAGTCTGGTGTTTCAACCTAAGGCTCTTATACCAATCTGTAACGTACCCAACCACCCACATGTCGGGCATGCTACTTCAAGCTCGCTTCTAAACTAATTTCGAAGTCTGGTAAATTTTTAATTAATAAAGATGCATGAATATTCACGTGCATAGATCAAGATTCATGCTACCACATAAAATAAATGAACCCTATATCGTGCACCATAATAACCAGCAAGCATGCATATTATAGATATGAATTTCATAGATAAATAAATACACAACGAAAATAAATATATAGGTAAACGAAACCATGATAGAGAAAGTACTTATCTTTAATGAAATAAATCACCAACTGGTTGCAGACCAAGGGAGTTCCACCCAACTGTAGACATTGTTGTTCCAAGTCTCAACAACAATGTCACCTCCGAGCCAGGGCTATGAGTCCACAAGGATGGTTCTAGAGTGTCACTCAGATTCCCAAACCAGTCAACACTCAAGCTCTCACAGACTTCTCAACACACACAACAATCCAAACTACACCATCTCTCTTCTACCCAGCCTTCACAACCCAAGAGAATGGACCCCCTTCTTTGCCACGAAGTCCCTCAGGCTGTCCACCTCCTCGCAGGGCTCCAGTGAATCTGGTCAAGAATCTCTATGTTGGGACTCTCAGGATTCGTAGCTGTGGGAAAAAATTAACGCATGCCAATGCATCTCAGAAATGCAGGCATTAATTCATGGTTGGAATACAATAGCAGTCACTATTTCCAACCAAACCATGGCTCCTCTCCACAATTCGTTTTTTCTCTCCCCATCCAAGATAAACAAGGAATGAATAATGAAGAGTGGGTGAAAGAGTGAATGGAGAGAGATTAGAATGAAAGATGTGAACAATGAACAATGAACAATGAGTGAGTGAGTGAATGAGTGAAGACGAATCCCCCAAACAACCCACAAGATGGGTTTATATCTTTAACTTCAAATCAAGAACCCCATGGCCTTCCCCAAGAAGCTCATGTAACCACTCCTCTCCATTAAAAAAATTATGGGTAAATAAAATATAAAATAAATACTTATCCCCTCAAGCCCCCTCTCTTGTGGAACCATAGCCCTCTATAACTCTTGTCCTTGTCTATCTAGCAGCTAGCGATGTATTCATTAATAATAATAATCAAAAAATTACATTTCCTAGGCACACTGGCCTCTTTTAATTGTTTGGGTACTCTGGCCTTTCATAGATTAACAAAATACATTATTTAATACGGGACTCAAAAAACTCGGGGTATTACACCAACTGTATTTCTCCAAGTTTATTTTTCGATCTCCCTATTCTCATACCTTCTTACTCTGGGTCCTCTAGTGCATCACTAGGGTGCTCTCTCAAAGGCTCAACCTCTGGTTCTGTTGTTATTCGAGGTATTTCTTTCAGTTATGTTGTTTCCAGGAATGTCAATGATGGTCCTCTATCTTGTTTGGTGCAAGAAGCTTCGATTCCTTCCATCCCTATGAGGAAGGATTCTATTTCCAAGTTAGCATGTATCATATCCACAATGCTCATCTATCGGTTTAATGGTGTCTGACCTCATGTTGTTAATCTTCATGAATGGATGTCAAGATCTTGGATGTCATTTTTTAAAGGTGAAGTTTTCATTAACCCTTATGCTCAAGGGTTTTTCATTGCTGAGTTTGATCTTCAAGAAGATAAAGATTTGATATTTAGTTCTAGTCCCTTGTTCTGGGGATGTTCCATATTATGCATGAAGCCTTGGTCTCCTTTTGATCCTTTGAAGGATTCATTATCTTCGTCACCTGTTTGGGTTAGGCTCCCAAATCTGCCCCTGCATTTTTGGGGCTTATCCTCTCTCTGTGCCATCGGTAATGATTTGGGCAAGTTTCATTATAGAAGCCATGAATCATAAAACTATATCATCTACACCTATGCTCATATCTGTGTAGAAAAGGATTTTATCAAAGGGTTCCTGGCGGAAATAAACTTGACAGATGATAACTATTTGTGGACCCAAAAGCTGGATTATGAAAAAATTGATTTTTGATGCCATGCCTATTTTGGTACAGGTCACTTGGCAGTGCATTTCCCTAGGGTTCCAAAGAAATCTCAAAAGCAACGCAAACCAACTTGGTGGGTTGGCTCCCACATTGATCGTCATCTTATTGCCAAAGCAAACTCTACGGATGCGGTCCCTCCCAAGGAGGTGCCCAATGGAGATCCATTGTTTCCATCCAACGTGGACTCTCCAGATCTGGACCCTCCATTGGAAGTCTCTAAATCCAAAACAAAAGTCAAGAAGGTCACATAAGAGATTACTGTGCAACCCGAAATGCCAGAAGAATCTCCTCGAAAGCTTGAAGAAAAAGAAAATTTGGCTTCTCTAGATATGAGTAAAGCTTCCCAGGTTCATCCTAGCTCCACTGCATTGGTAAGTCGGGCTAATGAAGCGGATGAAACTGAGGCATCAAGAAATTCAAACCCTCCAGATCCAGGAAATGAGGGAATAACAGGACTTTCATTGACCCCTCTATCTCTAAATGTTGGTTGGACAATAATAAAAAAAAAAGAAAACGACCCCTTCAATATCCCAGCCAATGGTGACAAGAAGTAGGGATCAAAAGACCTCAATGAGCCTGCAGAAGCAGCTTTGGATAAACAAGGAATCAAGCATGAACCTGGTAGTTGATTTCCTCTAAAAATGTAGTACTCATGTTTTTTTTATCAATTTGTATTAACAGTATATTCTACAGGATGTATACCTCTCATCACAGTAGTAGTATGAGTTTTTGGGAAGTCCTTAAGGAACCAGACACATTTTTTGTTAAATCTAGATTAGCTCTTAGCTATGGAGGTCTTTGTGACTTTTTGAAGCTATAATTTTGTATCTCAATGGTCTTGACCACACCATTTTAATGACATAAAATTCCCCAGTTCTTGTGAAAAAAAAATAAAGCTCATTTCTTCCAAATACATCTAAATGTTTTTGGGCCCAAGACCCTTAACTTTATTCTATTTCATGGGCCCAAGACCCTTAGTTTCTTCTATTTCATGGGCCCAAGACCCTATTTATAGCCATATACATGACTGTCAAAGCTTTCGATGGAAAAATCTTGCCAACTTGTTGAGTTCCATGTTGCATCTTACTTTGCCACCAGATGAGAGTTGTGCCTTCAAGATGAAGTGATGCCAATCTGATTTTGGTTTCCTCATCTTTGATTTGCTGCACATTACAATATACCTCCATCTGTCTAACCTAGTTATCAAGTTTCTTGGCATTAACTTCGCCATCATACATAGGCAAAACAAATTTCACATCAAGTTTAAGTATTGGCATATCATGCTTATGTTTATGAGAATGTTTTCTTGTAGTATAATTTGAACTTGTACTTGAAGAAGAAGAAGATGATGGAGGTGAAGGAGGTGAAGGACGAGTTTTGGGAGGTTGCTCTCCTTCTTCACTTTTGGCTTGCTTTGAAGATTCTCCTTGAATCGGTCTCTTATGTTCCATGTAATGAGCATACAATACTTTTACCATCTCCGACATGGCAAAGAAAGTTCTTTGAAACTCTCTTTCATTTTGAGAAAGACCTTCTTCCGATGACATATTCACACTTTGATATGTCCTCTTTCTTGATCCAATCTTTGGATATCCTTCTATAATATCACCTTCACCATGACTTATATTTTCCCTAGTAATCATGCAAACTTAAGAAACCAACTGTCAACCTGCGCTGATACCACTTGATCCAAAAATGATCTTTTAAGGACTTGGTTGAGTTTTCAGCATGTGTTAAATTACCATTCAAAAACTTAAATGAGAAAGAAGACTTAATGAAAGAATGTTGTAGCCATCATAAATAATTCATATCATAAAGTAAACATAAGGAACAACAAACCATAATAACAAGATTGTTAATGGAGTTCGACAAGGTTGCCTACGTCTCTGGGTCTTTGTCTCAATTGGGGAGGCTTTTGTATTTATCTTCAGTGCTACAAAATTACATCAGAAGTATCTCAAAAGGATTACAAACTGGTCTGTCCTTGTTTTTATCCACCTCAAGAATCCAACACAACTGATGACACTAAAAAAGGTTGAGCGTAGCTCTCGGAAATGGCCTCCAAAGTTCGCTTCCTCAATGGCTTCCCTGCATAAAAATGGCTTGATTTTCACAATTTCTTCATCATTTTGTTGTCTCTGAACTTTTTTCATGTTATCAAAAAACTTTTGCTTATATAGGATTTGAGTTGGGGTTCTCCAGCCAACTTCCCCCCAAGATATGGCCTCGAAAAGGGCTCCAGATCCCCCAAAAATGGGCAAAATCCTCCAAACTCAGCATAAAAATCCAAAAAAATCATACAATATAGTTGAAAACCCCAAAATTGGAAAATATATGGCACGCGCCCCCTATTCCTTATGCCCTTGGTTGTATGAGTGTCATGTGGCCAGTAGCTAGAGTGATAGACGTTAGTCTTTATCCCTTGGACTTTGGTGCTAGGTCACGTGGATAGCCCCTGGGGTCGTTGCATATGTTGTTATGCCTGGGTATAGCACCTTGGTTGGCGGGCTAGACCTACCAACCGGGAGCTACCCCCCCATCCTCTAGCCATATCAATTCAAATACTAAAACGTTAGGAGGTTATAACAAGTCTCACGGTAGCCCGGTCGCTCCATTGGTTGTTGTTAGTCCGTTGGTCGAAGAATAGGTCAGAGGTTCCAACCGCCAGAGGTGAAAAAATTTTGATCCAACCATCATTGGCCAAATCCAGGGTGCCACATGGCACCCTCTGATTTTTCCATGTGTCACCCTATGATTGGAAGGTACAGTCCAGTCACCAGCACAGTCAGTTACCCAATCAATGCCACGTCACCGTCCTGTCAGGCTGCACAGTGAGCCCATATGCCACATGTCGACCTGTCATCCTGCCATGAAACTACCATAGCTACCACATGTCATGATCTCATTGGTGTCATGTACGTACAACCATGTGTTGTACCCTGATCCTGCCACGTGTCAGCATCTGTACGGTGCCACGTGTCAAAATTTGTATTGTGCCAACTCAACATGGAAAAGCTAAAAATGAGTGACACGTGTCACCTCCTGGTGCTTTCACGTGTCCCTGCTGATGTAATCATGACATCATGTTGACATCACTACCTCGTCATTCTGACATACTGCTGATGTTAACAGTACGACCTATGACTGTTGACTTTGACTTTTTGTGCCTATTTGGGAAATCGATCAGAATACGATAACTTTCGCATATGGTGTCGATTTTGGGAAAAAAATATATGGTCAGAATCGGTGCGATGTTCCCGACGCAATGGTTCTAGTTTCGTCCGATTCCGAGAACTTTTATTTTTAGGCCTTCCTAGGTCCATTTTGGATCATCGTTTCTCGAAAAAAAAAATGTTGATGATGCTTGTCCTGGAAAAAGAACTAGACAAGTAGAAAATGCATACCTCGAGCATGTTGACAAATTACGTCAAATTTCCTCCAGTATGCCTCCAAACGGAGTAGGTCTGGACCGAAGAATGTTAGTTCTTTGATCAACTATACCACCAAACTCAACGTCACAAGTGTTGTTTCTGAGTTTATACTTTAAGGCTCTAAAGTATACCGTCAAGGCATCCGAAAAGGTAGAGATAGTTAATGGGTAAAAATATCAGTTTAATGGAAAGCGAAATCAAAGTCGGTTCCTTAACTGTCTCTGTCTAGCTTCCCATTGTTCTTGGATGCTAATATCCCTTTCAATCATGGCCCATGAACGTTCAAGTTCTACCCATGTATTTGTTGTTTGTAAGATGGTATTGAATAGGTTTAACGCAATGCTTGTCTAATCTGATAGACCGGGTTCTATATTAGGCTATCCGGTAACTGGAACAGTCATGAAAGCTAAGGGTTTCCTTTTTGTAAGTCAAAATTATTTTTAAGGGTTGCAAATTTCTGGTTTGAATTGATAAAAATAAAACTTCCAAACTATGAATCAATAGTATAACAAAAATAAAGGCCATTTCTAGTATCTGAGTCAAATTTAAAGGAGACGGTGCATGGAATGAAGAAAGAAAAAGAAACATATAGTTGTATAACAAATGTGAGGCATCAATTAAAGAGGAATATCATTTCATGCTAATAGAAGAGAGAGAGATGATAACTTTGAAGAAGTATACAATTTCAGAGTTCTAAAATGTTCATAGGTCTTGTATCCGTTGATAGTTGATACAGAGGAAAAACTGCAAATGGTTAGATAATCTGACTGTTCAATCACCACAATAGAAGTTGCATCATGAAATCATTCATCGAAGGTATGAAATAAAAGATGAAATGACAGAGAAACACATAACTTAGGCTTGACAAGATCTGTAATCTTCAATCTATATTGTATTAATTTTGGAAAAATGAAATTTTCTCTTTACAATCCCATCCAGAAAAAGCCTTGTCTTAGTCTTGAAAACTTATATTTATACAAAACTACCAATCTTAAGATGGTTGGTGATTTCCTAATTCCTAGTGACTAACTATTTGTTAAAAAATAGATCAGAAATGGTTTGCATGATCTTCTCCATTTTTATGTTTTCTTGGAAGTAAAGATCTTCCAAAAATTGGAACTTTAAGGTCAAAATGAAGCAAGGCGAGCCAATGCGGCTAGGGCCCAAACCCTAGCCGCCTCTGGACTGGATTTTCATTTGCAGGAGCTCGGCTGCAGCTCAAAGCGTCCATCCCGCGATTTGAACGCCCTTCCTACGATTTGCAAAGGCCAAGCGATCTGGATTTTGAGCAGAGATTGTGTCTCTGCGAATTTCTTGCAAGATCTACTACGGCCAAATCGACCCCCCTGCGATCTCCCATCATTCTCTCTTCCTACAGGACGAGACTCGGCGGTTCCAGCGCGCCCCTCCTGCGTGCACGCGATCTGGAGCAGTGGTAGCCGTTGGTGGTCGCCGCCCGACCAAGATGGCTTCAAACCCGAGTGTCGAACCCGAAGAAGATCCCTTGAAAGCCTTTAAAGCTTTAGTCCGTTCGGCAGGACCATCCAAGCCTGCTCTTTCGACTAAGTTTGTCAAGAAGATGGAGGAGATCCCTTCTCTGGAGCTTTCCCCAGAGGAACCCTGCAACTTCGCCCTCTCTCTGGCAGAAAATGCCCTAATCGGAAAGTTCATGGGGCTCTGGCCCAGCCCCAAAACGGTGGAAGCATGGATTAAGGAACGATGGATACCGCTTATACAGGAAAGAGTTACCCTGTGGGCAGCTGGCAGGGGTTTTTTTATCTTTAGTTTCTCAAGGACAGAGGACCGGGATCTAGTTTTCAGATCGGGACCCTATTTCATGGGGTCAAGAGGGCTGTTCTTAGCCCCCTGGACTCTTGACTTCAATCCTGGAGCCGAGATCACTGCAGCCCCTGTTTGGGTTAGGCTGCCTCACCTCCCCTTACACCTTTGGGGTAAAAGCTCTCTGAAGGACATTGGAAATAAGCTTGGGCGCTTCCTGGACAGTGTGGAG
>CBVK0100228218.1:0-25599 GCA_900067695.1 Picea abies | reverse complement strand
TTCTTTCATAGGTATAGTCCTTCTTGGAACACATTATCTTCCAAGAGATAGATATACAAGATATGTACAGAGACGATGCAAGCAAGATATGTACAAGAAATAAGAAGAGTGTTGTTACCTTTTAGTAGAAGAAGTCTCTTCCATCCGGCTTAGTCTTCTTTGTAGGTTCCTTTTCTTTGGCAATCGATGCTTCATGTTTCCCCTTCCTTTTCTTTAGCTCAGGACACTGATTCCTGTAGTGACCGTACTTTTTACAGTTGAAGCATTGTATTTCTGAAATGTCTTTCTCTTGATTTGGCTTCCTCCTTGAACCAAACTTCCTTTTGTTCCTGAAGTTCTTGAATCTTGCTGTGAAGGCTTGATCATCGTACCTCTTTTGAGGTTTCTCTTTTGCATTGATCCTTGATTCTTCTTGAGCACAACAAGTCCAAAGTTCTTCAAATGTCGGGTACTCCTTCCTTGTGTTCATGCTTGTGGCAAATGCATCCCATGTCTTGGGAAGACCATTGAGTACTATGTTCACCAATTCCTTTTTTGAAGTGATCTCTTCAATAGCTTGTAGTTGATCTCTTAGCTGGGAGATCATTACAAAGTATGATGTTATGCTGTCGTCATCATTCATCTTCATGTCACGGGTCTCATTCTTCAAACTCATGACTTGTCCAATGTTTCTAACTAAGAAGAGATTTGTTAGGGCATCGTACATCTTCTTCGATGATTCATGCTTGCGGCAAATGCATCCCATGTCTTGGGAAGACCATTGAGTACTATGTTCACCAATTCCTTTTCTGAAGTGATCTCTTCAATGATGTTATGTTGTCATCATTCATCTTCATGTTACGGAGCTCATTCTTTAGACTCATAACTTGTCCAATGTTTCTAACTGAGAAGAGATTTGTTAGGGCATCATACATCTTCTTCGATGAGTCAAGATGGGAGATGTAGGATATCAAGTGGTCTTTTATGGAATCCACTATGATACTCATGGCCTTGATGTCAACATCTTTGAACTTCTCCATAGCTGAAACGTTCTGCGGTTCCTTCTCTTCTCCTTCTTTAAACTCTGGCTTTACGATCTTTCCTTTCACAATATCCAGTACTTTATTCTTAGCAAGGATGAGGTCAATCCTTGTCTTCCATGCTCTAAAGTTAGAGGCTCCATCTAACTTGTTCTCAGACTTCATAGAGTTCGTCATGGCTGCTTGACTTGGTCAAACCCTAGATTTGACCAGAAATCCAAACTTCACATCTTAGCCTTCTGAGAGTACCAGGAGATGCATTGGACTAGGGCACATTGATCTATCCAGAGATTAGGTCAATCTCGTCACTTAAGGTGCCTCAACAAGAGGTTTAGGGTTTCTACAACTGCTTCTGCTAGTAACCCGAGCTGCAATGCTTTTGGAAGTTGCTCCTGCTAGTAACCATAGCGACAGTTCCTCAACAAGCTCAATATCTAGCGGTTATGTTTCCTTCCAGCATTTTAGGCTAACTGAAGGGGTATGGGCCCATAACCTGTTAGAATATAGAAGATGGTGTGCTCGTTTTACCATTGACGATACCTTCAACACCCAACCATAGGCTGAAGCCTCCCTCCGAGCACCTTAACCTTGACTGAGAATTCTTCCGGAAGCAAACCCTAGGCTAGATAGCCAAACAAAGGGTAGTGCACCTCTCTCCAAGAATAGTGCAACACAAAAGACTGATCAGATAGTCCCAAACCCTAGCCAAGAGATATTCAAGCCAATACTGAAAACTTGTTGTTGCTGCAGCTGCACCAGCAGCTCTCCTCCAAACCTGCGCACAAGACTGCAACGGCAGTGAGCACCAAAACTGGGAACTGCAATTCTGAGATGCTACAAATGAGAACTGGCACCCTATATTTATAGTAGTCCTGTCAGTTTTGTTGGGGCCGACTTCTCCTTTTGGATATGTGTCTATTCAACATATTATTATTATTTCTTGCCAACTTCTTCTCTTGGAGGCTAATAGCCTAATATAAATTATCTTCTTGAGCCGACAAGGCTTCTAGGGTTATTACCCAACTCATTAGGGTTTCTCTTGCTTCCCGGAGTCTTCTATTCTCGTCAGGTTCACACGTGGAGGTAAATACCTCCCGCAGCTACCATAATATTAACATAAACCTTCCTGGAAACTTCCATTTTCTTGTGGTACTAGCCCAATAGGACGTCTTGTCTTTTCCTCCAATCTTGTATTGTAGGTTTTTCTAATGTCTTTGAGTTATTGACCAATGTATCAGGGTTTTTATGTGTATGTTTAATAATATTAATGATGAAATGTGATTGACATTGCTATGATCCCTGTGACTAATGAGCCCATGGAGGGAGTAGCTTTTGATGTGCAGGACCATGCCCAGCGGACATGTACCATTTGGACCGATACACATGGGGAGATGATCAGTTTGAACCTCAATGGGGCTGAAAAGCCCACCAGATGGATGCTGAGACCCCATCAGGGGGCAAAGACAGGATGGTGGTTGATCAGGGTTTTACACTGAAGAAGAAGAGGACGTTTCGTCAGAGGCACTTTGGCAGAGCCAGGCCTAGGGGGATTGACCCACTTCCAGTGGAACGTTTGCCTTGATGGCCCAGGAAGTCACCTAGGAGCTCATGACGTCACCTTAAGTGTGTGACAGTTTGACAGGGCAGTTGGCACGTGTGGCATGATTGGGAGGCCCAGAGAGGGCCAACGTTTTGTCCTTTGGTGTTGCATTTTCCCTAAAAGGGGCTAACATCTCCCTCAGTGGGGCTTGACGTCTTGCTTTTGCTCAGTTAAGGTTTTAATTTGACAATTTAATGTAAAAATTGTATTATGGCCTTGTCGACCTTTTTATGACCTAAAAGTTAATTATGGTCATTGATACAGTATATATTGAGGAATTTTAGCCTCATTTTATCATAACACATCACTCACTCATCAGTGAGGTCTGATTTTAGCACCCTACTTGGGTATTTTTGCTGATTTAGTGAGGCGCACTTGTTGAAGGAAGGCATTTCTTGGCATTTTATGGTTTTTCTCTTGAAGGTGTTACAACTAGGGTTTGCATGGTTATTTCTTAAAGAATTGTAAGTAATTTTCTGCAAAACTTCTTGATTGAATGGTTGTAGTCTTATTTTCTTACATGTATTTATAATTTGCTTAATCAAAACCCTAGGTGACAAGCACACAAGTAGGTCCTTGTCTCATGTCCCCTAAAAGAGAAATTTTCAGCCATTGAAGAAGGAAGAAAGAGCCTAGCCATAACTACACTCTCATTTCTTCTTCTCCCTAAGCTAGTTGTACTTTCCAGAGGTCAAGAAGGAGGAGACGTCCCAGGCCTAGGTTATCTACACCTAGGGCCGTTTTTCTTCTAGGGTTTAGTGATAGAACCTTGCTATAGCAACACTTTCCCTCACTACACTCTCTTGTCTTGATTTATTCTTTCATGCTAGTCATTTTTGCCAAGTTAACCTGAGGAAGGAGGAGTGAGCACGAGGCCTTGCTTTAGCAACACCGGAGTGAGCCTCTCTCCCCTAGGGTTTTGATTTTGAAGCCCTACCATAGCAGCACTTCAGAACTCTTCCCTCTAGTCCTTTGCCATCCTCCTTCAACCCTTGTGTCCTCTGCTAAATTGACTCCATTAACCCCAAGGCACTGATCCTAGACCTCCAACGTTGAAGTGAAAGTGATCAAACAAACTCTCAAACTCTTTTCTAAATTGAAACCCTAACTAACTACTAACCCTAAGTTGTTGACGTCATACCTAGAATATTTCATCTTTATGCAGCAACGTCTTGTTTTAAGAGCAATTGAATGGTGATTTAGGCATTAATTGATGATGTGTTGATTTGTTCCATTGAATGCCAGGACATTTCAGTATTTATTGAGGAAGTGATATTATTTGCATTGCTATATTGATAAACATTGACTTCATCAATATTTATTGCCATAATTGCTTATTTAAATATCAGATAGTCTTATGAAGTACTAACCCATTGAATTATAGTTTGCATATATTGGTTTGTTGTTGCTTTGTTCCGGGCAGGTGTTCTTCTTTGGGGCTTCACTTCATTATTGGTTGTTTAGCCGAGACTATTTGTTTTGGTGGTGACCTGTGAAGGGGGAACTTTACCTTTGTCCTTTTAACTTTTGCCTCTCCAAAACTCCAGGTTACCGGGGACGTCTCCCCTGGGCCTAACCTCCCTAAAGAGAAAGAACCTCCCCATCGTGGTGACATTGGGTGGGATAGGTTCCTGTTACGCCAGTTTGACCTCCATCTTATAGCCATTTTGACCTAGCTACAAACTGTGCGATAACATGACTGAGTTGGGTTGACCTGTGGACACTATGTGGTTGTAGCCCTAGTTTGCTCTAATGGGTTGTGGCCCCTGGACGAGATGAGAAGGTCCAGATTGGGTGTAGCCATGTGTGATGAGATGGAGGAGACCTTTCACTATGACATCAAAGAAGGAAGAAGGCCCAAGCCTTGCACAAAAGACCTAGAAGACCAAGTCGATCCTG
This sequence comes from Picea abies, assembly GCA_900067695.1. Lineage (NCBI taxonomy): Eukaryota > Viridiplantae > Streptophyta > Pinopsida > Pinales > Pinaceae > Picea > Picea abies. Next base: position 21,081 of record CBVK0100228218.1, on the reverse strand, counting down.
TTGAGTGGCACCACTTGGATGAGACAGTTCACATCTTGGACTTGTGTATATAGAGAGCCATCTCCCATTTGGAGACATCACTTTGGATCATTCTCTCTTGTGTATTTCACTCTCTTGGACTAGTGCACTATCTTTGGAGTGTAGCGCTATTCTTCTTTTGGTCTTGGATCTTCTCTTGGACAATTATTATAGTGAAAGGTTGATGGGTTTTCTTCCCTTGTGCAGAAGGGTTTCCCAGGATAAATTCTTGTGTATCTTGTGCATGGTTCTCTTCTTCTGATCTTGGTTATTTACTACAACTATTGTATATGGTTTATGCTTCATTTATGCTTCTACTAATGTGAAATGTTAAAGAAAGTTAATGAACTCTAAATAAGCATAAAATTCAACATGGTATCAGAGCAGTGTTCTTGAAGAAGCCATCTGCACAAGTTCGCTAGCCCTCTTCTGCAATTGGCTAGCTCTTTTTCTGCAGTTTCTTTAGGGTTTGGCTGCAATTGGACTTTCCCTATCAAGCTCGTTGAGCACTATTCCCTAGGTCGTTGGGCCTAATTATTTCATAGACAAGTGCGCCCTACCCTAGCGCATCTCCTGCAACTCTCAGATTGCAAATTTGAGAAGTCTGAATTTTTGGCATTATTTTCAGTCCTAGGGTTTCTACATCCATGGTGACAAGTGTTCCGGTGGAAGATAGGCTTGATGGAGCCTCCAAATTCCACTCTTGGAAGTATAGGATACTCATCACTATGGAAGAGAGTGATTTGATGAAGTTTATGGAAGAGGTTGTGCCAAAACCTGTTGATACGTCAGAGAAGTCTCGATGGAAGAAGAATGGTGCAAGAGCTAGAAGGATCATCATCTACTATGTGAGAGACCACTTGATTTCGCACATCTCCAAAGTAAATATAGCTAAAGAGATGTTTGATGCCCTGAAGAAGTTGTTTGAGAGAAATAACACCAACAGAGCCATTGCAATGAAGCACCAGCTTCAAAACATCAAGATGGCTAAGGTAGATACAGTTGCCACCTTCTTCATGAAGATATCTGAGATCAGAGATAAGTTGGGTGCCATTGGAGAGATCATCTCAGATAGAGAGCTTGTCATGTTGACTCTTAATGGTCTTCCAAGCCATTGGGAGCCATTCATTCAAAGTATTAGTGGGCGATCCAAATTTCCTAAGTTTGATCGGTTATGGGTAGATTGTACTCAGGAGGAGACTAGACTTGTTGCCAGAGGTGCACAAAGTTCCCATCATAATGAAAGTCATGCCCTTGCCCCTCATGCAAGGAAAGACAAAGGAAGACGACAAGGCAGATCATTCAAAGAAAGGAATCCCAGACCAACTTCTAAGCATGAAAACAAGGACCTTTCAAAGGTTGAGTGCTTCAAATGTGAGAAATTTGGCCACTATGCCAGACAGTGCTCCTTGTGGAAGAATAAGAAGTAGCATGCCTCCACCGCTGATGTTGACCAAGAGCCACCCCAGAAGAACTCAAGGAAAGCAAGCAATGATGATGAGGAGTTCTTCTTCATTTCAGCCCTCTCAGGTACGATTCCTACTAGTAGTGATATTTGGTTGATTGATAGTGGTGCTTCTAGACATACTGGATATAGAGAGCACCTCACTAATCTAGTAGAGAAAGACTCTCGATTGCATGTTGTACTTGGTGATGATGCAAGATATATTGTGAAGGGATCTGGGGCCATTTCCTTCTAGTTAGATTCTAGTACCCCACTTCATTTGAGTGATTTATTATTTGTACCAGGGATGAGAAGGAACCTTGTATCTATTTCAGACTTGGAGGACAAAGGCTACAAGGTTTCCTTCTCTGATGGTAAGGTTCTTGCATGGCACAAGAATGTTAGTATGGGGTCAGCCCATGTGATTGGTGTTCGAGAAGATAGTTTGTATAGATTGACAGTCTGACCAGGTCAAGCCCTGGTGCATGATTCTATCAGTTTGAGTGAGTTATGGCATAGGATACTTGCTCATTTACATTATAGAGCTCTTCGCGCTTCGGGGAAGATGGTGACATGTCTTCCAACGCTTCGTGTAGAGCATGATGGCATTTGCAGAGTGTTAGCTTTTATAGCTCGAGAGGTACTCCACATGTTTTTTCTTGTATGTGGAAGTAGCCTTATATTTGCACTACTAGACACTTGACTTTGTAATGGGTTTTTATAAAGTTGTAATAAAGTGGTTCTTTTATTAAAGTGATTCTTAAACCCTAACTAGAGATACTTGCCTTGGGAAGTAAGAGGATTTACATCCCCAAGGAAGTATCATCTCTAGTTTATTTACTTGACTCCATTAACCCAATATTTAAAGGCACTAGTCATTTATTTTTTGCATTGGAGATTATAAAATCATTGCCTTGGAAAACGTTAAATTGTCTTTTGAAAGATCTCTTGCTTGGAGTCAGTTTGCCACATTGAGAGGACTCTTCCCCTACTAGGGTGTTCCCTCTCTCCCACTACTTTAATTGTTGTTACAAACTTTAACCTACATCCATTAAGGCTGCATAACCCTAGCTACTAACTCTCTCTTAACTCCTCAACTAATTCTAGACTAGCTCTTAAACTTTGCTCACTAACTCTACTAACTAGGGCGCATATTTTGGATTAATTGTTGGCATCTTTTGATGGTGTAATTTGTTGATAAAAGTGAATGAAAGCTACAGCCATATGGCTGCAATTTTCTGTAGAAAACACATGTTATAACAACTTGCTTTATTCAAACTCAAAGTGTCATTTTCAGTCATAATTAATTGCCTAATTCATTGATAATATTGTTGATTGATCTTATGCTTTACATGTTGATTTGAATGTTTTTTTTGCTGATATACGCTTTCATCTACTGCTGCAAATTAGGGACAAAAAGCTTAACTTGTTGATCCATACTAACATATATCATTTGCAAGTTGGATTTTCTTGTGTCTCAGGCAGGTGTAATCATCCAGAGAAGTATTACATCTTTGGGGCAATACTTGTTGGGTTTACGAGGCATCTCTTTCCACTTCTCACTCCACTTAGACTTGACCTCTAGGGGTTCCTCTTCCATCTCTATCCATCCCCATCTCATTCCCCCTAGGGTCGTCGAGATCACCTCCCTAGAGTGACCTAGTCACCCTTGAAGTGCGAGACCTACATCAAGGTGACATTAGGTGTAGGATTCCCAAGTTGTAGTACTTGCTTTTGTGGTTGTGTCGGGCTTTTCCCAACCTACAACTTGTGTTATAACATGATGCACTTAAAAACTTGTACGAGGCGAAGAATGAAAAATGAAAGATGGCCTTGAAGGATAAACTGCATGATACTAAGATAGGTAAGGGGGAGAGTGTGTACTCTTATCTTACCCGGGTACCTCAAGTAAAAGATGAGTTGGTTGCAATTGGGGAGGTCATATCGGATTTAGAGTTGGTGAGGGTAGCCTTGAAAGGATTCACCAAGGAATGGGAAGTCTTCGTGAAGTGTGTGGGGGGTCGTGAGCATCTACTAGATTAGAGCAAACTGTGGGACAATTTCACTCAGGAGGAGATTCGGGAAGGATCTCAGAGCAATGGGCAGAAGGGAGATGGAGTTGATGAAGAGAATGTTTCTCTTGTTGCAAAGGGCAAGGGGAAGAAGAAAGGAAATTTCAGGAGGGACTTGAGTAAAGTCAAATGTCACTATTGTGACTAGTTGGGGCACCTTGTTTCTTAGTGTCCTGAGAGGAAAAAGAAGAAGAAGAAGAAGGAACTAGAGAGGCTTGATACAACTGCCACAACAACTATGGAGGAATTTTCATCCATGTTTGATAAGGAATTTTCTTTGGTCACTATAGTATCCAATGTCGGTAGTGGAGGATTTGGGGGTGATAACAGATGGATTGTTGACAGTGGAGCCTCTTGTCGCATGACGAGAATCTAGGGAGTATTACTTATTATCACAGAGACAAATCTTGACCGACTGGTGGAGAGTGAAGGAGGTATGACACGAGTTGTATGTGGAGTTGGAAGGGTTAGATTTTGACTCAAGTATGGGGGACTCCTGGATGTTGATGGAGTTCTCTTTATTCCAGGGTTGAGGGTTATCTTGCTCTTAGTATCAGCCTTGGAGGATGTTGGATATTGTACATTGTTCAAGAGGGGACATGTATTTATCTATAGGGAGGGAGGGGACCCGGTTGAACCACAACATATTGGTGATCAAGTGGACAAGTTGTACATGTTGCGAGGACAACCTTCAGGTTATGATTCAGTGTCACAAGAGGAGCAGGAGGCTCCTGAGACTGCGGTGGGCCCAAGGATTTAGTCTTGCATTCCAAGAGAAGAGAGGGAGTCTTTTCTGAGCACCGGCATGAGGCTCAACTTGTGTGATCGAACAAATGCTCGGGGTGGAGTGGATTCTCCTAGGAGCTCAGGGTTCAAGGTAGTTGTCAGGAGGAGGTCTTCTGGTTCGAATTTTGTGCATGTGTTGGGGTTGGCTCCAGGTTCAGAGGGAGCTCCTACTGCTAACAGTGTGATGGGATCGGATGGTGGTGATGGCAGCGAGTACATCCCTCGCTAAGAGGTAGTGTTAGCTTTTATAGCTCGGGAGGTACTCCACGTGTTTTGTCATGTATGCAGAAGTAGCCTTATATTTGCACTACTAGACACTTAACTTTGTAATGGGTTCTTATAAAGTTGTAATAAAGTGGTTCTTTTCTTAAAGTGACTTTTTATTAAGTGTACCTTCTAATATTAAAGGACTTTTTATTAAGTGTACCTTCTAATATTAAAGGACTTTTTATTAAGTGTACCTTCTAATATTAAAGGGACTTTTTATTAAGTGTACCTTCTAATACTAAAGTGACTTTATTTCATAAAGTGCACTTATGTTATAAAGTGAAATTGTAAGGATCTGTACAGTCCGTACGAGGAAGAGGGCATGAATTTCGAGGTAGATTGTGGGCACAAATTTTGAGATTGTTTGGAGTGTTTCTTACTGCAGAAGGGGCCATACAGTTATGTCCGTACAACTATTGTTCCTCACATTTTTCGAGGTGTTGTCCAGCAAAGGTGGGTCGTACAACTGTACGGAATTGGCACGAGTTTCTAGGATGATTATTGTGGGACTGTTGGGTGTCGTAAGAGGTATTCTCTGGCTGGAAAATGTAACTTGCCGCTGATATAACTTTCCTAAAGCTAATAAAATCTCTCTCGCTCTTTGGGTTTCCCCACATTGGGGTTTTCCCTGGCTGGTTGCCTAAATTTCCGAGTATTACATGGATGTGTGATTGTTGTTCATTCTGTTTATTCCGTTGCAAAAGTACTTGGCAATGTGTATTTCTGCTCATAATATTTTATGAATGTGATTTTATACATTTCAGAGTTCATAGATGACCGTTATCTCTTGGTTGTTAAGTGTATGAAAACATTTGTGCATGTTGATTTTGTCACTAAATTTCTACACAGAGGTTGTGCTCTTAACAAGAATGCCAAGGGGTCTTTTTCGAGCAGTGACAACAAATCCAAGGGGATCTTAAACTTGATGCATTCAGATTTGTGTGGGCCTATGTCAATTGCTTCATTGAGTGGATACTTATACTATGTGATCTTTGTTGATGACTACTCCCGAAAGACTTGGATTCGTTGAAGTTTGAGTAGCTTCAGAAGATATTATTATTATATTCATATTGTATTTGACCAAGACAAAACCCTAAAGAACATTATTATATTATATTTGTTAAGTCGGTCCTATTGTTCCTTTGTAAAAGTCGGCCCTATTGTGCCTTGACAAGTCAAATGTAAAATAGAAAGGTAAAGTGGACAGGTCTGCCCTGACCTAATTCTGGGCAAGCCAACTAGTATTTATAAGAGGCCTAGCGCTTCATTTGGAGATACACACAACCAACTCTCTCACACAATGCACAAGTCTTAGAGTGATGCAACTACAAGGAAGGGTGTCTCAGTAAAGGGTTTTGGTTATTTGGTGAAGGACTATCTTGGTCTAGTGGTGCGCTACTCTGTTCTGGTTAGGGTTTCTGGTAGATCTTTTGTTTTGGTGAGATCTCTCTTGAGAGAGACATTGTACTTGTTGAAGAATCTATATTGAAGAAGCTTTGTTGGGTTTTCTCCCCCACGAGGGTTTCCTAGCATATATCTTGTGTCTATTGTGGATGTCTTTCTTTCAGTGATCCTTATGTATGCAATTATTGTTTTAATAGTCTAATGTTAAACAATACTACACACACTTAACTGCTTAAGAAGAATTTTAACATGGTTTCAGAGGGGGCCTAAAAGAAGCCATTTTCCCAATTTAGAAGAGCTTACTGGGGAAACTAAGACCATAGGGATACTCCCCTAACCCTAGCGCATCTTTCCTTGGGATTAGATTCTCAATTTGACAAAGTTTTGTAAACTACAACTGCACAAACCCTCGGAGGGGTTTTCACCCACTTTCTGAAGGACGTTGGTCAAAGTAAGACCACTAGGGAACTCGCCTTGGGAGGGCACATCTATCCCTTGGAGCAGAATTCCAAAATTCAAATTTTGAAAAATTAGGGTTTCCTCATAAACCCTAGTCTTGGCAGCTGCAGAATTGAAGCTGGAACTGGTCAAATTAGCATAACACTATCTGGTAAGTACAAAACCTTTCTTTGAAAAGTTTTATCTTTTTATTGTATTGTTCAAGCACAAATGGCACCCAGTTCCAAGCTAGATGAGAAGATTGAAGGCGTTGATAACTTCCGAGCATGGAAGTACAGAATGATGCTCATTCTAGAAGAGAATGATCTAGAAGATTTTGTAAAAGAAGAAGTTCCAAACCTGATGAAGATGATGCCAAAGCAAAGTACAAGAAGAACCTAGTGAAGGCAAAGAGAATTATTGATGATTCTTGATGAGGTAAAAATATAATTTCTAATTATTGTGTTACACTCCTTCATTTAATTTTGTCAACCCGAGATTCAATATGTACTTGCAAGGCGCTCAGTGTAATATGCACGGAAAAAGGACTTTTCCCCTAAATTGGGAAAACCTGACTAAACAAGACTACATACAAATGGAAGGAAAAATATAAAAGGTGAAGCCACCATGTTATAACTCTTAGCCCTATTGGTGGTACCTCTCAAGATAAGGTCTTTGAGCTCTCCTAACCCTATACCTTTGCATGTTCACCTGGTGGGTTTATAATCACAGTGATTATGTAGCACTCCCAACAAAGCAAAGGAAACTAATTATCTTTCTTTCTTTCTTTTTCTTTTTTTTTAATTTTTTTATAAATTCGTACAAAGAGAAACCAGGAATAACTCTATTATTAAGTCAGTATGTCAGTACTTGGTTTCAACAATTTATATGATTCCTAAATCGATAACCTTGTTGGTACTATTTCCAGAATTATTAAAGATGCAAAAAACTAGCACATATTTGATATCAGACATCAATATAAGTAATTATTGACAGAGGAATCAATAACATGCATTGATCTAAGTCCTAGCACAATCAGTTGTCATTTTGCAACATAACACAGGTGGCCATTGTGTAGCTTGTGTCTATTCTACAACCTAAATTAAGAACAAATTAACATAAACTCAATCTAGCGAAAACAAAATACTAACATACAGACATGTATTTATGTACAACATAGAAAGTACATGTGAGCGGGCCTTGTCCCACGGGTAAGCCTATACTCATGACTCTCAATTTACCACCAGTACACCAGTAAGTGAGCACTCAAAACATGATAGTAATATTATATTAAAAGTCTAAATCTTGGAGTTCATGGCTCTTACAATTCGCTACAGTAGGGTATACATTGACATGATATATGCACACTCGTACACACTAACACACTCATATATATACAAATTGAGGGAATCTGGTTAGCTAAATATAGCGCTACCAGTTCCTATTATTACACTAACAATCTAAAACCTAACTCCTATTATCTGTTGATTTGTTGGGACATGCGCGGTTACATGGCAACCAATGGGAAATAGATCCTAGGCCCACAGATTCCTTCCATGAGAGCTGAATCGATTGCTTAACTGTGCAAGTGGATTGAGGTCTATCTGGCACATGCTGAATTTGTTTAATTCAACTTGTTGAAAGCGCAACTTCTTGATATAATTATGTCCTTGCTATAACATAGACCGAAGATCCTTTGTCTATAATTTATCTCTGTCAGTTGCATCCTTAATACCTTTTGTTGAGTTTAATCCTTTGACCTGTTGTAGGAAATGAGATAATGTGTTGATATAATGACGTTGGGGTTGATACATACATATATATATATCGAATACTGATATATATTAGCATTGTATAAGAGTTTTGATATATCTTCTTAAAATACCCTTACATCGAGATATCAATCTTTCTTATTTTATTAGGAAGAACCTGGAACACTTTGCACCTTACAACCATAGTTAGCATTACTAATATCTACACATACAATAATTCAAGTTTTCCTTTTAAAATCCACACCAAACCTTAACCATAAAGAGAAATCAAGATTAATATATGGCAAATTAGGTAATACGTTAGAAGAGGTCAGAAAATACAAGGAATGTGTATTTAGCATGTATAAAGAGGAAAAATATAGATATGTCTATAGGGTATAGGCAGCCAAAAAGATGTCAAAATGGGGGCTCATCATCACCCCGCTATTGGCTCGGTTGCATGTCCCCATGCAACTTATTCTGTCGCTGTCATACCTGCGTGTACTTCTCCCCGGTCATAAGTTGGGTGCCCAAATTCACATGTGTTATAATATCCCAAGGTTATGTCCAGTTGCAGCCATTGAGTCCTTTCTTCTTCCTCATCCCAGGTAAGAGGAGCCTTGTAGAAACTGCTAGGACAACATATAATAGGAAAATGAAATCTAAGGCCCACCCATCTAGTGTCATATCTTAACAAAGAGTTGGCATAGAAGGAAGCTCTATTAAGGGCTAAACTAAAATATGGGTATCCCATCGAGTTTCTATCTTTTAAGTACTTAGGGAGGTCCGCCCAAATGTCATGGGATATCAACAATGCCTCCACAGAATATGACCTAGAGGCCTGTAGGAAATCGTTGATGGCATATCTTTGATGGTGTCTGATGGTAACAACATCCCCCAGATCCACTCTCAATCTTTGTAGATCGTCCTTTATTAGATGAGGTAGAGGGTATTCATCCCTTACATGTAAGCTTGCCTCTGACTCCATCCTCCTGTAAAATTCAGCATCCCTTTTCCACTGAGAAAGACCGAGTATATGGGAAGTGAATGCCCGTAATTGGACATCCCCAACACCAGGGTTGGGATTCCATTGGGCGTTATCTGGCAAGCTAAAGTTGTAGAGATAAAGATCAAATAATAAATTCTGATCTTTCATCTCTGCAGAAATATACATACTGACAAAGTCGTCTGGTTGTTTGATTTTGTGGGGTTGTCCAACTGCTAGCTGCCTCAATCTGAAAACTGTCCATCTATCATGCAAGAAGAGAGAGTAACATCTAGGTGGCTCTCAGTTGTATACACCCTCAAAGGAAATATCAGTGGTTTGTTGTATTAATTTCCTTGTGTCTTCCAACTGTTGCTTGTACCCTTTAATCTTTTCAGTCCATTTTTGTTCTTGTTGCAAGTACATGGAGAACCACCTGGTCTTAAGCTTTTCTATGGCTTGCCTATGAGACTCCTTATTGATGATTCCCATATCAAAGAACTCATCCTTATTTCACCATTGGGGTAAATCTGGTTTCAGTTGTATGAAGGCGTGTGTATTAGTAATGACATCATCCAAGAAAGTGTTGAAAATTATTTGTGCTTCTTCCACATGGACCTTTGCACAACCTTCTGCTCTTTCCTCTGAAACTTCCTCATCCTGAATATCCCCCATCAAATTCCCTGCATTACTTTGTGGCAACTTGTGATATTTCAGTTTTCTTTTGAGCTTTTTGTTCTGTAGTAATAGCCTTTTGTTTTGTTCAAGTAAACCCTGGTAGCTAGGGCTACAAAATCTAAATGACTTGGGTTCCGCATGCCTTCGGCCTCCTTTTTTCTTCTTATCATGTCCTCTACATCTTGGAATGAAATGTGCACAAGCTGGTAAATCGTGAGAACTAGTTAGCTCCTTGGGCGAGGAAGGAGAGGAAGAGGGGATTTCAAACCCTGTCCAATTTTGCTTTGAATCCATATTTGGGTGCTCCACCCCTTAGGGATCTATTATGAGGTCGATCATGATATCGTCCTACTCTCTTTTCTCCTTTGATTTTTCAACAAGTTGCTCCTTATCTTGCCTTCTTCTGATTCTGTCTCAATTTTAACAATAGAAGTTGTCCCCAATACTTTCCTAGATACCCTGGTAGACCTCCTGCATCCAACTGTTATAGCTTCAGTAGACCTCTTTTTGGGAGGAAGAATTCTGGCCCTTGGCTTAGTTAATGGTTGACTCATGAAGGTAGTCCATGAAATTCTCATTATTTCCAATTCTGCATTGATGATCATCATCATAATCCCTTTAAGATAGGGGGCAGTTTCTAGTCTCTTTTTCTTTCTCATGAACTCACTCATCTTTGACATACTTTTATGTAGATAATAAGGCATATTCATTGGTTTCTCTCCTACCAGATGCATCAAAAGTCGGACATGGTAATGGTGAACTAGACTGTATCGTCCTTTACAAGTAATGAACTTGTGTAAATGAAAAACCACTTCATCCCAGGGGAAGCATAATGCTTCTCTTGGTATAACCCTTCTCAAATTAGGGAGTGGGGATGGTATCTTGAGAAATTAAACCCAATTTTCAAGAGCAATCTTAAAGTTCCTGTACCACTTCTCTCTCTGTAGAGGTAATTTTGTAATTTTGCTCATGGGTATTTCATAAACTATAAGGGTCAATCTCCTTACCTTGGTCTGCCTCCCATTAAAAGTCTTGGCAAATTATGAGACTAAGTCATGGTCAGAACATTGGAATTGCTCCAAAAATGCCAGCCAACCAGCTTGCTCAAATACTCTCATGGCTAATGGGTTTCTTTTAATTTCCTCTATATATCAGGCTCAATCATGTTGAATGCTCCTCCCATATTTGCAAGGTTAATGTTGACAAGGAAACAAAAAGTTCAGGTTGTAGTACTTACCGGGAATTTTAGATAGTCCAGTTTCGTTCTGTCTCCTTTTTAGTATTTGGCCCAACTCATATTTAGTACTGGAAAAGGCACGTTCTCTGTCAAAGGTGAACTCGACTTTCCAAAAATTCTTTGGCTCGACCTTAACTGACAAGACCAGGTCTCGAATCGAGTCCAGACTATAACTTCAACTCTTGTCGATGGCTTACTTAATCTTCTCATTTAACTTGGGCTCTCGTTATCTATGATGGGCGCATTCACCGGTCTGAATAGCCTCTATATGAATGGATGGCTCCCTTTTAGGAAATGTACCCACAAATTGACACACCCAGTGCCCTTATGTAGCTTCCACTCTGATCACGATCAATCAATTCCCCTAGACTTTTTCCAGCGTGTCCCTTCTATCTTTTGTTGAGTTCTGGTACAATTTAGATCATACATGGGCTGACAAACTGATCACGATTATGGTTCTGTAGCCGAGGTGTTGTAACCTTCAAGCTCCAATGCTCGATTCGAGCTTCTAGATACTTTGGCAAGGATTCTATCCTTCCCCGAGATTTCTACTCAGTTTGTTTAAGTCGTGGTACTCAGACAACCTGGTAATGTCTAACAAAACCTCCAACTAATCACCTCGACCCCTGATTCTTCCTATTCGGCCCTTTGTAGAATGGTTTAAATGTCATGCAAAGTCGAAGGGCTACCAAATGATATTTATCCTATCGAGTATCCTCAGGACCAGAGTTCGAATGATTTCATATTAAGACTGATGAGGGTATGAAATAAATAATTATCGAGTAGAGTGTGGTCAGGTGTGGTGGGTGAAAGATGGTCGCTTCATAATGGTCGATTAGACGTGGTGATGATCGCTACATAATGGTCATAAGGTCAATTACATAGCATAACCTTTAGCAACTAGTTTTTTAGCCAAAACAATATTATGTACTATGAAGGTCGTGGTAGACTATAGTTTCATAGATGAGGTTTAGCTAAGACATGACCATAATCCGATATCTTCTCAACATGCAACAATATCCATAGTACCCATGCAAATAACAATGCCAAGTTATTTCAAATAAGCTTTTCGTGCTTAGGATAATCAAGGATAATTTAGGGGGATGATATTACTAATTTGCCACATAATCTCTTAACTTCTAATTACATAAAAGAAAAAGGGTTCAGATATGATTAGAACGATTGGTAATGATAAAATTCCTTGCAATTCTGCAGAGCCATAAAATTGAACTTTGAAATATATGTTGTCAATGCTCTATTGCAATGTTGGATGTAGTTAGGTTGTCTTTAGACCTTCTGATTTCTAATCAATTGTGCTAGAGTAACAAATTTCCTTGCAATCCAGCGGAATCATGAAACTCGTATTATTAATGCAACATTTGAAGAAGAATTTTGTCAATATGCTCGAAGGTTGCCATCAGGGAACTGAAAATACAATCTCAAGCTTTATCAGCGGATACTTTTAATTGTCATATACATATATTGAAAATGCAAACTTTGCCTGCCAGAAGCTTGGTTTTCAAACAAGAGCCTATCCAGTTGTGCCTTGAAACGTTTTCACAACTGGAATTTTCTTAACTTGGTGATGTTGGCCAATAACTGGTTTTCGAACATCATCAGTGTTGATAGTGCCTGAGGCCAGGTTTTCACTGCGAGATCTTTTATTACTTTTTTGTTTTTTTTGTAAGTTGGGAAAATAGGTCAAGGAATAGTGGGAACAGGTGGCGATGCCACTGTGGCCATTATATTGAGATTAGTATGTTTGACTAGTTCTTGAATAAATTCCTCCTTGGTCCTAGGCTTCTGTTATAACCTCAATCGATGACCATTTTCCATCAATGACGTTCTTGCTTCGTCAATGGTACAGAGCTTAACGAAGCCAATCTTGTATATAGTATCTACCTCGTATGGTCCCAGCCATCGGGTGTGGAACTTGCCTTTAAAATCCTTATACCGTGAATCAAATATAAGGGCCCAGTCTCCTTCTTTAAACTTCTTCTCTTTGATGAATCCGTCGTGCCATTTAGCCCTCTGTTGTTGGACTAAAGTAGTTTGATGTATTGTGGCCTGACGAATCTCATCAAGCTCATTAATCTGCTCAAGCCTATGTTGTTGGGCTTCCGAGAGATCCAAGCCCACTTGTAGTGCGATCCTCAACGTTTTGATCTTGAATTTGATGGGGAGAACCATGCATTTCCCATACACTAGTTCATAGGGAGTAAACCCCGTGGTGTTCCTCCAAGTGGTTCTATAGGCCCATAAGACCTTTGGCAATATGTCGACCCAATCCTTATGATGATGTTGGATTGTTTTAGTCAAGATAGTTTCCAGTACTCGGTTTGTGACTTCCATCTGTCTGTTTTCCTGAGGGTGGTAAGGAGTTGACATCCGATGCTTACTCTTGAATTGCTCGGTAATGGACTGGATGAACCGTGAAGTGAACTGGGTCTCTTGATCAGTGACGATCTCCCGAGGGACTCCAAAGCAGACGAAGATATCTTCATATAAGAAATTAGCCACTGTGTCCTCTGCGGTCTTTGGAAGTGCTTTGGCTTCAACCCATTTAGTTACATAGTTAGTGCACACCAAGATGTACATCTTCTGCTTTGATGGTGGGTTAATTGGTCCTACAAAATCAAGGGCTCACTTCTCAAAGGGTTCTATCTGAAGTTGAGGCTGGAGAGGAATCTCATCTGACTTCACAAGTCGTTTCATTCTCTGACACTTGTCGCAACTCCTAACATACTACTTGGCATCCCGAAAGTTGGTCGACAAAGAAGGTGCAATATTTTGTTTGTAGTCCTCTTATTTGCAAAGTGGCCTCCGCATGGTTCATCATGACATGTTTTCAACATGTCATAAATTTCACCTTCTCAAACACAACGCCGAATAATACGATCTTGCCCGGGTGAGATCGGAAGAGAGATCGGTCTCGGCATTCCTGCTGAACCGCTCTTCCGATCTCACTGACGTTCTTGCTTCGTCAATGGTACAGAGCTTAACGAAGCCAATCTTGTATATAGTATCTACCTCGTATGGTCCCAGCCATCGGGTGTGGAACTTGCCTTTAAAATCCTTATACCGTGAATCAAATATAAGGGCCCAGTCTCCTTCTTTAAACTTCTTCTCTTTGATGAATCCGTCGTGCCATTTAGCCCTCTGTTGTTGGACTAAAGTAGTTTGATGTATTGTGGCCTGACGAATCTCATCAAGCTCATTAATCTGCTCAAGCCTATGTTGTTGGGCTTCCGAGAGATCCAAGCCCACTTGTAGTGCGATCCTCAACGTTTTGATCTTGAATTTGATGGGGAGAACCATGCATTTCCCATACACTAGTTCATAGGGAGTAAACCCCGTGGTGTTCCTCCAAGTGGTTCTATAGGCCCATAAGACCTTTGGCAATATGTCGACCCAATCCTTATGATGATGTTGGATTGTTTTAGTCAAGATAGTTTCCAGTACTCGGTTTGTGACTTCCATCTGTCTGTTTTCCTGAGGGTGGTAAGGAGTTGACATCCGATGCTTACTCTTGAATTGCTCGGTAATGGACTGGATGAACCGTGAAGTGAACTGGGTCTCTTGATCAGTGACGATCTCCCGAGGGACTCCAAAGCAGACGAAGATATCTTCATATAAGAAATTAGCCACTGTGTCCTCTGCGGTCTTTGGAAGTGCTTTGGCTTCAACCCATTTAGTTACATAGTTAGTGCACACCAAGATGTACATCTTCTGCTTTGATGGTGGGTTAATTGGTCCTACAAAATCAAGGGCTCACTTCTCAAAGGGTTCTATCTGAAGTTGAGGCTGGAGAGGAATCTCATCTGACTTCACAAGTCGTTTCATTCTCTGACACTTGTCGCAACTCCTAACATACTACTTGGCATCCCGAAAGTTGGTCGACAAAGAAGGTGCAATATTTTGTTTGTAGTCCTCTTATTTGCAAAGTGGCCTCCGCATGGTTCATCATGACATGTTTTCAACATGTCATAAATTTCACCTTCTCAAACACAACGCCGAATAATACGATCTTGCCCGGTACGAAAGAGGTATCCTTCGATTCATGAATATGTTGCACTTTGTCAGATAACCCTTTGACGCTCTTTTGGGGATAGATGTTGTGAGAGTCTACCTGCAACCAAGTTATTAGCGATATCTGCAAACCATGGTGTGTTAATAGATAAAGCGAACAAGTGCTCATCTGGGAAGGTGTCTTCCACAGGGACAACTTCTCCTTCGTTGGTGAGTCGGGAGAGAAAGTCAACAACAACATTCTCCCTCCCTGGCTTGTCAATGATCGAAATGTCAAACTCCTGGAGTAAGAGCAACCATCTGGTCACTCTGCCATTGGTGATAGATTTGTTCATGAGATAATGAATGGCAAAGTGATCAATATGTATGAAGACAGAATAACCTGTGATGTAATGACAAAATTTATTAATAGCATACACAACAACAAGAAACTATTTTTCGATTACGGTATAGTTCTTTTCAACAGGGGTAAGGTTCTTACTGATGTAATAGATGGCATATGGTCGTTGTTCCTCTTTCTTCCCTAGAACAACTCCAATGGTTGTATCTAAGGCATTTGTAGAGATATGGAAAGGTATGGACCAATGAGGGCCCCGCAAGATTGGTCCAATGGATAATTTTTCCTTTAAAGTTTCAAATGCGATCTGACATTGATCATTCCAGGAGAATTTTGTAGCTTTTGTAAGTAATTGAAATAGGGGAGATGTTATCTTTGTAAAGTTTTCAATAAATCTACGATAGGATCCTGCACGTCCTAGAAAGCTACAGACATCTTTCTGGGTTGTGGGCACCGGAAGGTCGCGAATGATTTTGATCTTAGCAGGATCTACTTGGATTCTTGTAGGTGATATGTGGTGTCCTAATACAATCCCCTCAGTACAAAGCATATGGCATTTTTCATGGCTGAGAGAGAGGTTGGTTTCTTGGCATTTCACCAAGACCTTTTCTAGATTGTCTAAAGCTTCCTGAAAGGTATCTCCATATATGGTAAAATCGTCCATATAAATTTACATGCAATCATTGGTCATGTCGAAGAATATCCCTAAGACAACCCTCTGGAATGTAGTCAGAGCATTACATAGTCCAAACAGAAGTACTCGGTAAGCGTAAGTTCCCCATGGGCATGTAAAAGTGGTTTTCTCTTGATCTGTAGGGGTGATCTGTATCTGATTATAACCGCTAAACCCGTCAAGAAAAGAGAAATACATTTTCCCTACCAAGGTATCCAAGACTTGATCAATGAATGGTAATGGGAAGTAATCTTTCAACGTGGCCTTATTCAGCTCCCTTTAGTCAACACAAATACGCCACTTTCCATTCTTCTTTGGCACAATAGCCAAGGGTGAAACCCATTTACTATCAAAGATTGGGTAAATGAAATTTACATCCAGGAGCTTCTGGAGCTCCCCCTTGACTATATCCTTCAAAGCAAGGTTCATTCTCCTTTGTGGTTGTTGAATAGGTCGGGAATCCTCCTTAAGATAAATGTGATGGGTACATAGATTAGGGTGGATCCCTTTCATGTTAGTATAATCCCAAGCGAAGGCGTAACTGTGCTTTTTTAGTGTTTCGATGAGCTGCTTTTGTTGAGAGGAGTCTAGTCTGGCATTGATATTCAAGGTCTTCCCAGGATAGATTTCAACAGCTAAGCTTTGATCTTCAAAGGTAGCATTCACAGGAACCAATTCACCTAGTAATTGTGTTGGTTCAATTGGTGAATAAACTTCCTGTAATTTCTCCCCTAGGATATGCTCCAAAGTTGGGTGATTGGCTATGTGAGAATGTGCTAGATATGCACAAATAAAATCATCCTCAGTAGCCTGTTTAAATGTCGATGCTTGGTCAAGGGTCAACAGAGGTTGTGTGGGTTCCTCGTCACTATCTTCGATCCAGGGGGAATTCTCTAGGTCAAGGGAAGGTTTAGCAAGAGGGTAGAAGGTTAACTTCTTGGTTGAGTTCTCATGGGAGATGGTCATATCTCCTGATTTGCAACCGATATATGCGTCAACAGTGGCCAACCAGGGTCTTCCCAAAATTAATGGGTATCCCCCTAGGTTGGCCTTCGGTTGCAGGACCATAAAGTCGACTAGGTATTCCCATGAGTCTACAGAAACAATTATATCTTCTTGCATCCCTTCGAGTTTTACTGTGGATCTATCTGCTAGTTGAAGAACTATAGGGGTTGGTCAAAGACCTGGTAGTTGAAGTTTTTCCATGGTTTCTTTGGTCATTACGTTTATGGTTGCTCCTAAGTTTATCCGAGTATTAGTGATAGAAGTGTTATTAATGTTGACTTTGACAACCAGACTTCTTAGATCCATGTATTTGGCCATAAATATTTTTCATAGCATTAGATTGACTAGCTTCCCTATGAAATTAACAGTTCTTGTGTCTTTCTTTTTCCTTCCCGGTTTCTTGAGGCAGAGTTCCTGAACAACCTTAGCATAGATCGGGACATTCTTAATAGCTTGGAACAGAGGAATATTAACACACACATTTCAAAGTTCTCCTAAAAGGTCAAATTTTGGTTGTGTAGGAGATTTTTCTATATTTAACCTCTCCAGATAAGGCGGTTGAGTGATTCCTGCTCATCGGAGTGTTTCTAAGCGATATTTGTTTTTCTTTAGAGGGATTAGCATTTTGGTTGTCTAACTCAAGAGGATTCTCCTCATCATCCTATTCCTGAATGATGGGTGAGTTCTGATCATGAACCACTCTTCTCGATCATAGATGTATGTTCTGAAACTCTGTAGGAGAAATGACATACGTGGGAAATAAGGGTAGTTCAACGTTGCAGGGGGGTTGAACTACTTTATTATTTGGATTTGGTATTGGTTGGGTCGGTAATTGCGTAGGTCTCGGAGGAGGTTGGTTGGATGGTAATTGTAGTTATTGTTGATGTTGGATTGGAGGGTGTGTTTGAGGAATGGATTGTTGAAGAGTAGGCCCTCTCCAACCTTGTTGCCAAGGTTGGTTCTGTGTCTGGGTTTGCCATTGTTGCCAGGGCATGGAAGCATACCAATTATGTTGCAGATATTGATATTGAGTATAGTATGGAGGAAATTGGGATTACTCTTGTGTCATGCCTGGTGCCTTAGCATCCATGGCCGGTTTTGGGCCACAAAATAGATTTGTTCAGTTTCCCCAGTGGCCCCTTGATAGACTACTTTTAGCTCAGGCAGAGAAGGGAAACTCTTAGTATCGTGATTTTGCTCACAGATACCACATACCTCTATGTTATCTAAAGGACACTCCCTTAAAGGGTGTTTTTTTTACATCGAGAACAAAATATGCCTAATGCTAGGTCAGCTTCTTCTTTCTTTTTCTTTGCTTGGAAAGTATCCAATTGGGCGCTAAGCGAACTAAGGATATCAGTCTTAAAATTGTCCAACATGTTTCCTATTTCGGTTCTGGTAACTCCTCCTCCTGATGATTTTGTGACCCTAGAGGCTAGATCCCGGGACCTTTCCCAGACTTAGTAATACCTCGTGAATATTGTTTACACAGTTCACAGATATCGTCATAGGTCATCTGGGAGATATCCCCGACCCCCATAAGATTTAATGCATCCATACAATCATATTTTATCCCTCTGAGAAAGATAATACGTAATGTTTCGGGATCAAGTGTGTTTTTCTTAGTTCTTTGCAGGTTATACTGAAATTTTTCTACATAATCTTCGAGGGTTTTCTTCTCCTTCTGTCATTCTAAAGATTTATTCATGTATGTCCCTTACTTTGCAATAATCCTGAGTCTTTTTAAGAAATATTTGCTTCATTTTGTCCCAGGGTTTGATGGAATTTCCTTCGAGCCCCATGAACCAACGAAGAGTTGCTTCTTTTAAGGTGGCAGGAAATAGTTTGATTTTATGGGCATCAAAATAACAGTCATAACTTCGACAAAGGACATCAAACTCAAAGAGGAAAGTGTCAGGGTCCTCGCTAGGCAAACCGCGAAATTTAGCAGAGCAGAATGTGGAATGTTTTTCATTTGAAGTATGCCCTCAGACTTCTGAACAGGAAATTCAAACGTGATTGGTTCTTTTTTTTTCGATGTTTCCATTTCTTCTCCCATGTTTAAAAGCCTTTCTCCCCACAAAAATTCTTCAGAGGCGACAGAGTTTGTTGGTTCTTCAATAGGGTTACTGTGTTTTTCTGACTCAGATCCTTCAATGGGATGATCTTGGTCTTGGGGAGATTCAGAGGAAGGAGGTTTTATGACTAAACCAACAATAGAGTTTATTTCGGTTGGTTCTTCCAGATTGTTGGATGCTACTTTTGAGTAATGGTGAGTACTAGGGGTTTTGGAGGGTCTCATTTTTCACCACTTTTACTGTTCTTGTTATTAGTGTTATGGGTGGTCCCTGCACCACGTCCACGGGGTATCTTAGTGCCTCAAGTCATGCATCCTGTAATGATTGCTTAAGAATAATATCCTGGGCAAGGGATATCTAAGGGTAGTTGTCAACTGCCTAGGGGTTTCCCTTCGGCCTGATATCACTCCTATAATGATCCTAAGGCAAGAGACCTAATTCTTGAGTGCCTCCCCGACAACGGCACCAAAATGACGAGGTAAAAATATAATTTCTAATTATTGTGTTACACTCCTTCATTTAATGTTGTCAACCCAAGGTGTCCAAGAGGCCATTTGGGGCCATACAAAGCTCAAGTACAACCTCCCAAAGTTGGGTAACATAATACCTCTTCTTCTTCTCTATTCTAATCATTGTAAGCAAGCCCAAGGGAGTCCCAAAGGGCTTGCAATTCTCTTACTTTTATTTTTATGCAATTTTGTTTAATTGTTTGCCTACATCTTGGTGACTGTTTGGCCCAGCCAACCCCCGAAACCATAAGGCTACGAAGTAGATTTTATTTTCTGCAATTTACTTTCATTTGTTTGTCCCACTTGTCATTAGGACAAGGTTGAGAGGCTATGTTTTACTTCAAGTTTTTCCTTTCAAGTTCTTGCACCCACTTGTGCACAAAACCGGAAGGCCTTGTCCTACATCTTGTGCACTTGCTTGAGATTGTTAGTTTAATTTCTTTCAAGTATTTTTAATTCTAATTGTTTTCCTACACCTTGGAGTGTGCTTGGTCTTGCCAACCCCCAAAATTGTAAGGCTAGATTAGTGGATTCTTTACTTTCTTTCACATGCTTAATAATCTAAAGTAAATATAATCTAAAAAGTAATCATGTGTTAGTTTAGGCCCATGGAGGCATAATGGTTTAATTTGCTCATCTTGTTTTACATTTGCTAGCTATCTTTATTTTGAGCATTTTACTTTCAAGCACATTTCATTTCTTGCAATTTATGTTTCCAAGTAGTTTACTCTCTTGCAAGTCATTTTTACTTTCAAGTACATTTGTTTAATGGTTTAATCTTTACAATGTACTTTACTTTTATGTCTTGCAACCTTGTATAATCTTGTGGTTTAAGTTCAAGCACATTTAATTTCCTTGCAATTTACTTCTAGTACTTTACTTTTCAAGTACATCTTTCAAGTACTTTGTTTATCTTGCAAGCACTCCTTACACAAACACTACTTTTGCAATCACCTTAACTTAAGCTAACCTAACTTAAACTAACTCAATTTACCTTAGTTTGATAGGGCCTAAATATTAACTTAGCTTAATAGGTCACCTTTTACTGTCCCAATTTTTCCATCAAAAAGGGAACTTAAGGAAGAAGCGGGGGGTGCTAGATCGGGGACGATCTCACGGTGCTTGGCGTCCTCCCTGTGGAGTACTTCTATTTCTGGATTGATCTGTGGAGCTAGGGTGTGGCCTTGTTTGCCTCACTTATTGAGCACCCAACAACTCTTTTGGTACAAGTGGGGGGAGTTCTTGGGTAGTCACTTAGTCTAGGATTCATTTCTAACCTAATAACTTAACTAATCCTAAAATCAAACCACTTAACTTTGGACATCTACTTGGGTACTGTTATCCCCGATATCTAGGGATAACTAGGAGAT
>CBVK0100228217.1:0-25600 GCA_900067695.1 Picea abies | reverse complement strand
TATATATGTAACCTCCATTTGTTTGTTAAGCAATGGAAAACGTTTTGTGTTGTGTGAATTAATTCTTCCAATTTTAATTATTATCTCCATTGTTGTGATGCGATTTGACGATGTTGACGTTTCTTGTTTGAAGATTATGGCCGATTATCTGCATGTGACCGACTCCAGGACTACTACTGGATGTGGAGAGCCGCTGTTCCGTCACCATGAAATTTACGCCCTCGGCTTTGTTCGATGCAGACGATTCCTTTTCATCGGTATTTTGGACACTCGGTCTCAGCCTGAACGATAACGACTTCTTGTTCGTCGCGCTCTTCGCGGACGAGCCACTCCTGGGGCTTAAGATCTCTTGAGCACACTCCACCGCATCCTTCTCCATATGACCGCCGGCATTGTCCAAGCTAGAGTCATCGTCGACAACGGAATTGAGCTTGGGATCAAAGAGCGAAAGATTGTCGGGGGAGATAAGCAGGTTATTCTTCACGAGAAACCTGGCGTTGCTACGGCCTGCAATGAGCAGGAACGAGATCGTAATCAGGAGCGCCATTATACTGCTCTTCATCATAAAGCTCGGTGTTAGCAGATAAGCGATATGATATAAGAGAAAAGCACACGGTTAGCATATGAACGATATGATATCAGAGGATTTTTAACACAAACAATATGATATTTGGATGGATTCGCAGGAGAAGAAATGTCAGGCAGTATGAGAAAACAAGAACGCAGACAGCTGGAAGACTTGGACGGAGAACTATGAGAAGGATTCGGAATACTTATAAGCAGTGAAATTGCGAGAGGGAACTCCCTCGCCGCCTTCTCCGACGTGCGTGCGTATTGACTGCCTTAGCGGAAACGCAAAACCGCTAACGAAAACGTGAGAGTTAGATTTTGTTTGCTCCGGTGGGCAGTGGCAGACTATAGGTGGACCGGTCACAGGACACTTAAACTTCAATAAACTGTGGCGGAGTAGCGGTGTAACCGGACGGCCGCGCCGGCGGGGGTCGCGAGGGGAAGGGACCGGACGGACAGGTCAGCTATCCCTGACGTGCGTGCGTACGTATTGCCTTGCAATACGCGAACGCAAACCGTGTCCGGCTGTAAACGGACTGGGGCTCCGGCGCGAGACCGGAAAGGCAGGCAGGTCAGCTATTCCCACATTAGTGACTTTTAAATAAAGTCACTGATACCTGTCCATTTCTAAAAAGTAAGGTCCCTGTCGGTCAACTACAGAGTAGTTGAGCGGGAAAGTTTCGAGGAATATCAGCTGTATTGAAATTTGACCCTCCTGAAGTCCCTGTCCGACGACTACACAGGGCAGTTGAGCGGGAGAGTTTCGACGAATTTTCAGGTGTATTGAAATTTGACCCGCCTGTAACAGGTGATTCTCTTTGGCGGCGGCGGGCGTCACGGTGGACGGTAAACAGTTCACGTTAATTTAGCTTTTGAATGATACATATCATTTTGGAAAAGAATCAAATTAAAAAACCAAAAGATTTTCCATTCAAAAGTTGAACGCAAAAGTAGAGAAATGTTTCCAAGCACGTGTTCCAGCTACCAAAGAGACGTGATTCGCACAAAATTCCATTCAAGGAGGGACCGGAGAATGATGATGAATTTTCCAAAATTCATTTTGGAAAAGAATCAAATTAAAAACCCAAAAGAATTTCCATTCAAAAGTTGAACGCAAAAGTACAGAAATGTTTTTCAAGCACGTGTTCCAGATACCAAAATTGATGTGATTCGCACAAAATTCCATGCAAGGAGGGACCGGAGAATGATGATCAATTTTCCAAAGTAAGTAGATAATTGAAGTATGTTTTGGTTAAACATTTTATTTTTTTAGTGTTTTGATCGGAATCATGAGATGTAAATTTTGATAAAAATTTTATTTTTTGTTATTTAAATTGTATTTCTAAATACATAAATCTACAAATTCAACAAGTTTAAACTATTACATTGAATCATATCTAAATTTGACAACAAATATGTCAATGTCGAGATTTGATAATACATAAAAACTGATGTATCGAACATGTGCTCGCAGGTTGGGATTATTACGCCGAAAGGCATATACTTATTGGAGATGGGCACAATTAATGATCTTTTAATCTTAAATTCTAATTTGATGGTCATGCATTGAAATTGCTGGCATATTCTTAGTCGTCCTCCAAAATCAATGAATCAGATTTATGGTTGATAACTTCTTTGCATTTATAAATGCTTACGTTAACCTATTTACTTTTTAACATTTATCTAATCATATTAAAAAAACACTATAGCATCATATGATTGCCACGTTTAAATGATTAACTTTTGAAATTCTTCAACTGTCCGTACGTCTCTGAGATGTGGAGAATTTGTTTTCTATGTGAGATTTAGCCACTATTTGTGTGATAGGGTGGGAAATTTATGGGCCATTCGAAGTTCACCAGCCACGTGGTAGTGGCTGTGCTAGTATATGACCATTTAAACAATGAGTTTTTCCGCGAGTACGGAAACGAATCCTGGGATTACATTTCCATTTTTTTGAATTATGAAATTGTTTGTCGGGATTTTGTTAAATATTATTTGGTTAGAATTCGAAAGAGTCAATATAAATAATAATATATAATAATGATATAAATTAATTTATTACTTATAATTTTTTATAAAAGAAAATTAATTATATTTTATAATTTTTAAAATAATAAATTAATTAAAAAATATATTTTTTTTAATTAATTTTTTGTTATTTATAATTATATTATTAGTCTTTGTTTTAGGCATAGAGGGATTATAGCTATTGATAAACTGTTGACTTTATATTAGTATGTTTTTTGATCACAAATATTTTCATATTATTTATTATTGGAACCAGGGAACTGAAAACATCGATTTTTATATAAAAAAAGTAGTATATATGTCATGATATGATTGGACAAAGGATTGGAGGTCTTATTGCCGGCTTTTTTATTCTCAATGTTATATATGTTGGCATATCCAAAGTATTTGATCGTATATGGTCTTTTTTAAATCATATATTTTGCTATGGTGGATTAATGCTAGCATTAATTCGAATGTTTGGTTTAGCATTTTATGCTAAGTAAATTTATGGCAATGTTTGATATGATGGCATATCCAAAGTTTATCTTTCCAAAACATTCTTTGGTGTTCGAACTATTGTTACAAAAAATATAATTTTTCTTTTTGGGATACGTCAGAGTCCTGCCACATTGAATTTTTTTCTTAAATGTTTACAGTGCATTTCTGACAGACTTAAATGTTTACCTAATAGACTTGGTAGTGTTGAATGGTTACTTAACAGGCTTGTTACAAGACATTTTATTCTGTTTTTAAAAATTTTATGCTCCAACGGTGTTGCTGGTTCGGTGGTCCGTGCTTTCTTTTTGCATGCCATTGATTTCTTATTTACATGTTGTCGATGTTCTTGCTTGCCTGTTCGTGTTGTTGCAGTTTGGACGTTTGGGTTTCTGCAATCGTGATTGGAACAATATTGTTCCTGGGGGGGTGGTTGTTGCTTGCTTATTTCTTCGTTGTATGTTGTTTATTGTTGCTTGATTCGACTTTGGAGAGTACCGATCCTGCACTTGCAGTTGGGCCTTTTAGTGCTTCTTAGCTGGGCTCTTGTTTGGTGCTTATTCTTCTTTGGCTAGGGTTTGCAAATGTTGGGATGTTGCATCTACGGTTGGATCTTTGGTCACATTTTCTTTTTCATTGCAGTTTGCATAGAATACTATTAACATAAAATAACAAACTAAAGAATTGCAGGCGGTGTAAATTGCATCTGTTACGTGTTGAAGCAAAGTTTGTTGGCCTCAAAATATATTTCATTGTTGTCGATGCCTTTTAAATGGATTCTATGTTACTATGGTTTTATAGTTATGACAATGGCTTTTGTTGTGTGGAAAATATAACTGTTCTCTCCCTTTTACTTTCCTGTTGTAAACTGCGTTTGACACTAGTTTTTCGTGTTTATGTGGTCATTCTGAGCAATCGTCGTTCAGTTGCATAGCTGGCCACTTTTATGGATGCGGCTTCGCGAATAGGTTCTATCAGACTATGATAGGTCGTGTTCGGTGTATATATTAGCTTTCTTGAATTAGTTTTCTTTAAAAGAATCCCGGGCAGAAGAGAATGCAATTTATAAAATTATAGGTTTCCTGGACCGTGGAGCTGTCATCCCATACGTACCCAGTTTTTTCATCACGAGTTGATGGGGTAGGTGATTGAAAATTGACAATCGAAGAGTTCCGTGATATACAAATTGACAATCGGTCAGCAACAAGAGTTTCGCGATCATTCCGACTGACCGCAGTTGGGTTCGCGGATAGGTTGTATCGAACTATGGTATATACATTAGCATTTCCGAATTAGTTTTCTTTAACAGTAGGGCTCCTGGACATAAAAATTTGAAATTTATCAAATTATAGGTTTCCTAGACAGCATAGATTAAACATAGGAAATATGTAATTTTATAGAGTAGATATATACAGCCTGCACAGAGCCATCATCCCATACTTAATCAGTTTTTGCATCGTGTGTTGTCATGGAAGTAGGCTAAAAATTGATAATCTGAGACTTCAGCGATATAGAAATTGGAAATCGAACTTGCAGACTATTTAAATTTGAAGGCCTTCATGTCCAAAAAAGTTAACATTATCGAAATAGTTTACTTTACGTGCGTTTTACATACCCTAGTGAACAATAAACACACAAAAAAAATAGTGAGCATTTTTTGGATCGTGGGTTCTTGGGATGGCAGGCTCTAGGTTCGGTCCCTATTGTTCTTTGTCCTACAAATAGCATGAACAGTTCCACGATATACAAAATGAAAATCGGTCTTGCGCACTATTTGAATTTCAAGGGCTCCTGCAAAACAACTATCATTCACGAATTACCTTTCTTTGTGTACTTTTTACATACGCTCATGAACAAAAACATAACAATAGTAGTAACGTCTGTTACATAGGGCTCCATCCCCGCTACCTTCTGCGCTTCCCAATACACATTAAATATGCTTTGAAAGGTTAGAACCAAGCAGACAGGTTCGAAAAGATGGGCTTTAATAACTGGAAATCTCGAGGACATCTCCAATTAAAATGAATAGACAAGAAAATATTATGGGATCTGGTAATTTTCTTTTGCCTGTATTTTAAATTTGCGAAATTATTATTATTTTTTTTTTCCTTGTGCAGTTTTAGTTTTCTTCAAAGCTTCAACATAGTTCACGAATGTGTCGACGACAGAGACCTTGATGTCATGTCCCTATTTAATATTGTGCATTTTGAAATGATGGGCTTTAATAACTGGAGGACATCTCCCATTAAAATGAATAGACAGGCGAATATTATGGGATCTCGTAATTTCTTTTTGCCTACATTTTGAATTTGCGAAATACTTTTTATTTTAGTTTTTGCTTGTGCAGTTTTAGCTTTCTTAAAAGCTTCAGAAAAGTTCACGAACGTGTCACCCACAGAGGCCTTGACGTCATGTCCCTCTTTAATATTGTGCATATCTTAGATATCAGATTTCAAAATCTGCTCGGATATGGGAATTTTAATACGTGCTGGTAGTCACTATTGAGCGTACATATTCAAAAATATTGGCATTAATAATTGAAAATATCGAGAACATATGTCATTAAAATGAATCAACACAAAATCTATGACAGACTATCTAGCCTTGCTTTTAAATACTTATTGTCATTTCTCTCTATGATCAAAGAGTTGCGCTTTAGGTGCCTTCGTTCTAATGTTTATGGTCATGCACATGTAAGACAACTTAGAGATGCGATTGATGAGAAGATGAAAGAATAGAGCCTGGTTTTATGTCATGTGAGCTTTGAGTAAAGAAAAAACTTTGTTATACAAAGAGAAACTCAGAGAGGACGAAAAAAACAGAACAAGTATGTTATGGTTGGTGTTCTCCCTATGTTCGATGCCTTTGTTAATTGAAAATGTTGGTTGGAGATTTGTTGATTGAACTTCTTTGTTTTATTGTTGGGAATTGTAATGGATTTTGAGGTCGGGTGCAAAATAGTTCTTCGTTTAAGTATATATCTTCTTCCAACAACACAGAATTGGCAACTATATCGAGTTGTACAGATTGCACAAGTATTTGTCTACCTCGGATCGGGTAGCAGAAACTGTATGGGTGGATAAAATAACATATTATCACTGCAAAAGTTTCTATTTCATAGTATGATGACCTGCATGTGGGCCTGGTAGCCGACTTGACAGAAATCTATGTTCTTTGTGAAAGTTTGTTCAGTTTCCTCTGGATGTAGTTGTAGACTCTACATATTTGGCATCACCTTTGAACATTCCAGACCTTTCTGTGGGCTGCCATATCTCCATGGATATGAATAAATATATATTTTGATGCCATCTGCAGCATTTGATACACTTTCCAGAGTTGTTCTGGTGCATTCTACAACATTTGATGCACTTGCCATACCTCTATTGCCCGAAGAAGTTATGTACCTCAACAGAGTTTCTTTTTTCATCTGGGTTGGACATTCCTTCCAATTCACTGTAATAAAGAAAAGAATTTCCACATACAAATCCTCAGGCACGCTTCTCAACCAAATAGACGATCGAATATAGGGAGAATACCAGTTACTACGCACTTGAATTATTTTCCACTGCTTTAGCTGTTGTGACATAGAACGAATCCTTCCACTTTGAAATCCTCCTGAATAGCATTTGTAAGTTGTCTCGAATGTCAAGGGCCAGGAGCATTGCAAGAAAAGCACCTTAAACCCCAACTTTTCGACAACAGAAGGAAATTAATACTTGACAAAGAATGGAATGTTGAATAAATAGGCATTGCAAGGAGGCCATATCTGGAAGAGATAAGATATTCAAAAAAGTGGGATAGATGTACTTGGAAGCACCGATTAAGTACAAAACTATGAAGAAGCTTCATCAATGTATATATTTTAAATTGGTCGACAGCAGGTGAAATCACAATCGTTGTTGAAAATAGCCTCGGTTGTATTTTGTAACACACCTTATTTGAATATAGAATAATTTTGGTTTATTTTTTAACAGTATTTTTTAATTTATGGTATTTGTTTTAATTGTATTTTCTACCTTCTTCCCCTATATGGTTAAACATGAAACACAAGGTTTTGTTTCCGCTGCCCAGTACTTCAATCTAAATAAAACCTTGCCTGTTATTTGTTTACATTTTACATGTAAGAATAATTTTTCATAGGCCATACTTATGTGGCGGCGCCCCTGTATTTAAAGAAAGAAATTGGAGGACCCATCCTGCTCCCATTCTTCGAGTTTCGTGAATATAATTAATAATGAGTAATGACAAGTCGGTTGAACTGTTGACACAATGTTCTTGTGAAGTTTGTTGGATATATTGTAGCTTCTTCTATTTGATAATATCCGTGCATATACACTAATATCAGTAGTATTGGAATAAATACAAAAAAACTTCCTCCATGGCAAACCTTAGGCAATTATGTTTGGGTTTGTGGTATTAAACAACATGTCCATTGTTCCATCATAAACATCTTCCAGCCTAAGAACTTTCGTGATTTGCAATCTATGATTTAATTACTTAAAAGTCACATCAAATTTTGATTGCATTTAATTTAATTTAGATATTGATGTTTATGGAGAGCCAACGTTTATTGATATCATTGCAATGAATACAAGATGAATAGATGATAAGGAGTTTATGTCGTTGAGACCACAATGCAAATTCATGTTTATTATTGTGCTATGTACATGTTGCAGTCAAAATTTTTGAGGTTCCAACAAAATTTGCAAGCTGAAAAGCATCTTGCAAATTGGGAGATCATTTGCATTTGAAACAACCAATCCATTAACATATATTACTATGAATACTATTCAAATAAATATGAAAACTTTGTTCATTGATAGATGCTAGTATGAAAAATATTGAAATATATATCATAACTTTGTCTTGGACAATACTTGCCTAGTTATTTGGGCACCAGGCCCTGGTTTCGCGGTACCCAGCACCTATATCCCATGTTTTGTCATATACATGTGGCAGCGAAACAAAGTTAGTGATTTGTTCCTTTCCATACTTGGCCAATTTTATGCCCGCCGCTGCGGGGCCGGTGCTTGCAAACCCAGTTGCTTATCGTTCTGCAATATACATATTGCACTGAAAATATCCGTGATCTACAATTTCACCATGGGTTCCTCGTACACATTGACTTCGTTCAAAGTATCTGTTGCTACTTTATATCTCTAGAAAGTTTGCATCCTTCATGTTATACATCAACAATTCTCTTACTAGTGACAAGTGGACAAAGTTGTAGGAAAGATACGTCCGTCATCTGCAATTCATGCTTTAACATCTTCATCTATATCCTTGCACAATGGATCCGACCGAGCACTATTCCTTTCCATACTTATCCAATTTTATGCCCATCGCTGCGGGGCCGGCGCTTGTGAACCCTAATGCTCTTCTGCGAGATACTTAGTTCTTTTTCCCTTCTCTTGTTCCCGTATATTATCTACAATTCCACTGCCAACACCTCCATCCTTTTTCCCTTATTTTCTTCCCATGTATTATGGGACTATAAAATATGGACACAATATTCTATAAAGCACACACAAATTTTGCATTCCATACCTAGCGACATTTTTTATCACGGGTTCTCGGGCGCACAGGCAAGCTCAAAAATGGGGCTCCATTGTTCCGTATCCTACAAATAACACCCATAATCTCGTGATATACAAATTGAAAAGCGAATCTACAGATTGGTTGAGTCAACATTTCACTTTTATTGTTCTGTGTCCTCCAAACAACACTCCCAGGTCTGCGATATAGAAATTGACACATGGAATGCAGAAATGGCTGAGTGCAGATTACCATTGTTTATGAATGCCAATCCCTGTGAAGTATCTAACAGTATCTAAAAATTTATTTAGAACACTAAATTAGCACTTACCAGTGACAACTAGACACAGAGGTACTGGACAGTCTCCGCAATATATATATTCACTACCGGATATCGTCAGCTCTTTCGTCTTACAGATTATGCTTTCAAATGTTCGGAGCAATACAATTAGAAGGTCCGAGCCTCGCCTCCTTTGCAAATACCTTCTCAGCCTATTTTAGATCCTTCTTTTGGTGGGTTCACCAAATATGCAGCTCCAGCATTGGCGGGTTGACAAAATATGTAGCTCCAGCATTGGCGGGTTGGCATATATTTATTTCCATCTATACAATCAGACGACAAATCCGACTGACCGCTATTTCTTTCGATCCTTGGCCAATTTTATGTCCATAGTTTCCGCGTTGGGACCAATTTCAGTTCCATCTATATCCTCGGATGGAGAATTGAACCGATTGTTGTTCCTTTTCATACCTACCGACATTTTTTATCATGGGTTCCCAGGCGGGCGAGCTAAAAATTGGCCCTCGATTATTGTGTATGTTACAAATAGCACCCAAAATTCTGCGATATACAAATTGAGAAGCAGAGCTATGGACTGGCTGACTCGACATTTCACTTTTATTGTTCCGTGCCCTCCAAATAGTCCTTCAAGTTCCACGATATACAAATTCACACATGGAATGCAAGGCTGGAAGGGTGGAGATTGCCATTGTTTACGGATATTAATCCCTATGAAGTATTTAACAGAATCTAAAATATTATTTTCAATACTAAATTACCTCTTAGTACTAACAACTGGACACAAGTGCGGGTTCCGACATCATCTGCTCTTCCGTGTTACAGATTATACATTAAAATTATTTACTTCGGTCCTCCACAATATACAAATTGACTACCGGGTTCACCTCTTGTATTCAAAATTTCCCTGATCTACAATTCGACCACTGACTCCTTTCTCCTTTTTCCCTTTTCTTCTTCCCCTGTATTATGGCTCTCATTATCTCCATGTATATAATCACACCTTAGGCAATTTTATGTCCATGGTTGTTGGGTTGGCAATCTACAATTCTATTGCGTGCTCCTCGAACTTGCAAGCGTCACTGTACCACGGTTGACAAATGTGCTTCCTAATATACATTTTCTATGCTCTTACTAATGACTCTTATAAGTGATAGTTGCACACAGCAATACGAAACAGTTCGCATCCAACCATTCGCAATATAGAAATTCACTACCGGATTCCAACATCGTCCCCTCTTCCGAGTTACAGATTGTGCATTCAAATGTTCCAAATAATACAATTTGACCATCCAGACCTCTGACCCTATGTTGGATCCTCCTGTTCATGGATTCACGACATATCAAATTCTTAGTCAGTGTTTTAGGTTAGCGCATTCGAAATTTGTTGCTTCTTCTTTCCTGATATGCATACTCCACTCAAAATTTCCATGATTTACATTTCCACCACGGACTCGTTGGTCCTTCTTCCCTTTTCTTCTTCCCTTGTATTATCACTTTGTAGTTATATACATAGTCTCCTTTCTATAAACACAGGTTCCAGCATTGGTGGGTTGAGATATCTTTATCTCCATCTATATAATCACACGACTCCTCCGACCGACTGCTATTTCTCTCGATACTTAGCCAATTTTGTCGCCATGGTTGGCGAGTTACGCGTATTGCAATCAAAAAGTTCTGAGACATACAATTTGACCCTGGCGCCCTCACCTTCAACAGTTGTACCTTACAACCCTATTTTGTAGCGGTTTTTTTCCCCTGCCCACGACCTCCGTACTTTTTTGCTATGCAATTAGAAAGCTTTGATGCTAACAGGTCACCATGCAGGAACCGTCAACATTGTCATTAATGGAAAAAAAACTCGAGGAGATATCCCATTATTACGCATTAAACCAATATGTGTGGAAACTTATTTTGTCCCTTCTGATTGTTCATCTCCAACACGCATCATCGTGTTGGGCCGCTCAAGAAATCTGCAATGCTTAATCGCTCATTGCAATATTCACCATGTTCGCATTTATATATATGAAATTATTAGTGTTTAATGTTAACAACACATCATGCAACAGTGGTCGAGATTTCCATTAATCAACGAAAGTCTCGAGGATATCTCTCATTCACACGCTTTCGACCAAAATTTGAGCAGGGTTATATTAGCCCTTCCAACCAATCATTTCATTCATCGCCTGGAAAAAATAAATGTCTTTGTAGACCTATGGCAGCAGGTCGACAACAATTTTGTGGAGATACAGTAAATATGTTCACAGAAGAGGACCAAAGGTTCCAGTGGTCCAGGGCATACTATTACTATTCATCTCGTTCCGCCCAGAATGAAGTGATTTGGACCTCCGAAATAGCTCATGTAGGCTGCGTCCCTGAGGTTTTTGACTGTAAGGAGGTGGTCTCTTGGTGCACTGAAAAATATATTCCAAGCTAAAGAATTATTCCACTGCGCGACCATTCTCCTGTTTCTTTATCACCTCAGCTCTTCTGTGAGATGTTGAAATTGTCGAAACCACATTAACATTTAGAGGACAAGACTGCAAGAAGCTTCTTGAAAAACATCATAACAGGTTGGACATCTTAGCCGACTTCCTCGAAGACCTGACAACAGTTCTTGAAGATATCACAAGGCTCCAAGTAAGTTCCTTTAGAAATCCATTCCAAGAGATTGCTTGGTTGTTTACAAGAATAACGGTACAAGCATCCACATCAATCATTTCCCATATAATTATTTATATTTTTTATTTCATAGTCAAGGAGCAATACATTTTCGATTGGGGAAAGCTAATCTCCATTGAACTATGTTCCCAGTTGTCATGATTGAAAAAATCGAATAAATTTTATATGTCATCCTACTTGATTTTTGCAATTGTGTATTGTTGCCTGTTTCCAAAACTTTCTCTTTCCAATAAAATAAACTATGGATTCGACCCAGTAACATTCTAGCACAACGCCCTCTAGAGACACAAGGCCTCTCATTGTTTTTATGAAGTTTTTAATGTCTTAGTCTCAGTTTTTAAATATTTACTGTTAGACAAGGATGCTCTGTGGATGTTTGGCCACGCAAGCATGTTTTTGAGCAAGAAGGGCACACTTGAGCAAAAGGAAAATCATATTCTCCTCATGGTATTTGGCTCTAAGGAAAATCCTTCCTTCCTTCCATTCCACATCATGGACAAGATGTTTGTTGCAGAAATAGCAAGGCAATACAACCACTGGTTGCATTTTTTCCATGACAAGAAAAAAAAAAGTTCATTCCTCTGCCCTGGAAAGTCAGAGAATTTGTGTGCATAAAGATCAACAAGATTGATGAGTTTGCCTCCCATTTCAAGAAATTGAACCCAACATATGTTGAAAGGATAAAAGGTTTCAACCCCAATAGCATTTTTGGAGAACATGTATTGGGTGTGGCTTTAACACCTCTTTTATTCATAGACACCTGACCCAAGATAGGGACAGTGTCGACAACAATATTGCTTCTGCCCATTGCGATACAAAGACATTGCAAAGAGTAACTGAATTATAGAGACAACATGGTAAAGTATCTGGTGAGAAGAGTACCTAGTCCCCCGCCAGCAGTCCTAAGAGCATGACACCATGGAGCGTCGCTTCGACGGTCCATCCCAGTAAGAAAGAAACCCAGAAATCTTTGAACGGAGGAGGAGATAAGAACCATCCTCACATAAATATTGATAGTTCTCACAAAGTTCCACTGACGAAGAAGAGAAAGAAAATGCAATCCACATGGAGGAACCCAAAATTAACAATGGAAAACTGCAAATTGAAATTGAAGCTGAGCAGATGCAAAAAATTGGGTCGTCCACGGTGGACATATCTGACACCAAATTTTTTGACATAAATGAATCCTTTGTAATCTAGAGCGCTATTTTTGATAGCCAATCTAAAAGTATGGTCATTGAAAAGAGAGATGTAACAAACAGGAAATATAAATCTCAAACAAAGATTGACTTTAGAAAAATGAACTCGTCCAAAATTTGATCGTTTCACTAGGTAACTGCTGACATTCTTTACGATTCCATTGAACGAATGGAGATAGATTATGCCAATCTGATACACCACCTCAACGAATTTGAATAGGCTTTAATTGTAACACTAGAATTTGCCAGTCCTTTGGAAAAAATCATGCCTTCCACCACTGCAGCGAAGATGAAAGTATCATCTACCCTCTTTGCATGCTCCAGAGCCCTTGTAGAGAACAACATCAACAAAAGATTGCAACTAGTTATTGAAGCCTGGGAAACATCGCAAAATTTAGTTTCCTTCGGAAATAAGGCCAATGATTTGCTTGAACATTTGGAAGCGGATTTTAAAAATGAACAACTTTTCTGTCATCAAGTGTTGAACCCTTTTGCCAACTATGCCCTGAACACATTAGAACTAAAAAGAAGACAGGAGAAACTCCCCTCCCCAAAGCACATCAAAAAAGTAAAAGCATGCTGGCAAAAAAAAAGTGAGAACCTGCACCTCATTGTCAAATCATGCAAACAAGTCATATCAGAAAAGAAAAATGTATTCACAAGTCTATTCCAGATGGACTTAGCCGGAACTACCAACGAGGTTCAAGATCCAAACTTAATTCTCAAATCCTTGTTAGTCACCAAAGAAGCGTTCCAGGAATAAGTTGATATTTGAAAGGGGTTGTCTTTCAAAAAGTTTTACGACATACTTGAACATCATCTAGATGAGCACGAGCATTGGGTACTGACTATGCCTCACACAACGAAGAAATTGAACCGAGTCTGCATAGTATTTCAATGGATCTAAGGAAATTAGAAAATGACCTTTACGACATAGAGATCCAGGATGAAATCAACACAACCCCCATGAAAAGCTACATTGAAGAATGGTTCCAACTTAGAATGGAAAGCCTCATCCAGGAAGGGAAACAATCGATCAATAGGAGTCCACTGCCCATCAACGACAACAACAAAAATGCATCGGATTCATAGTAAGTCTATACTGCCATCTTGTTTTGTTTATCATTCTAGTTTAAGTCTATGCTGACATCTTCTTTTCTTTATCAATCCACTTATGTCCTCTTTAAATAGAAAACTGTAACCAAAGACTCATAAGTTCCAATTTCTTCTTTTCAGGTATTCCTCTCTACCATCGTACACTTCTTTCGACATTCCTAATTCTTGTACTTATTTATTTTTATGGTCCGCGAGAGCCCCAATCCCAATCTATATGACAAACACATTTAAATTTCCACAAACATGTAACAGACATTATTAATTTTTGTTAAATTTCAAAGAAAATTGATTCGAAAATGTCCTTATTGTATACTAAACTTTGAGTTTCTAGGAAACTTCTTGTTTGTTCCAAAAAAAACTAATTTAGATATGATACATTTCTTATCACCTATTGTATGCTAATTTTTGGGTCTTCAACAACGTTGATGGTTTAAATGTTGATGTAATTTCCTGATATATGTAACAACCATTATTTATTTTATAATAAGTTTCTATAGTTCACAAGCCTGCTTCTCAATTTGTATATCGCAGAATTGTCAATGGTTTTTGTAGGGCACGGAACAACATAGGCCCATTTTTGAAACCGCCAGCCCGACGACCCGCCATCCAAAGACTCGCTAATTATAGAATGAGCAGTCCGTCCATGCTCTATAAAACATGTGCAAAGAAAACTAATTCGATAATGCTATATATTTTTTTTCCAAAAAAAACCTTAGTTTTAAAGCAAAGTAATTTGATGCAATAGATGTTATTACTATTCTATTATATAACATACATTATTAATTTATGGTAAATTTCTATAGTTCGCAATTATGCCTCTCATTTTGTATATCGCGGAACAATCGGTGCTATTTTTAGACCACAGAACATCAGACACCCAATTTTCAGTGCGCCACCCCAAAAACCCGCGATACAAAAACTGCCTACGTATGCAATGAGGGCTACAAATTTCGTATCTATAAAACTAAAAATCTACTTTATACAAATGCATATTTCATATGTATAATTTATTTACTAAATATCTACTTTATACAAGTACATATTTTGTATGTATAATTTATTTATTTCTGATGACTTTCTAGCACGCAAACCACATGTATTTCAACTTTCTAGCTACCTACCTATATTAGGTCATATTTATTCCCATACCAACCTGGCAGGGACTACGCTGCCATACAACACTTGTTTGTTTTTATATAGAATTTTAGAATTCTAACTTTTTAATGGTTATTTGTTTTGTTTTTTATTTATAATCGTGATACTTTTAATGGCTTATCTTGTTGTAAACCTTCCTTAATGTGTGGTTATATATCTATATCACGTTTAAAAACTATTTGAGTTTTATTTCATTTGCTTGAATATATTTCCAACATTATTTTTTTCACAACTTCAATAAAAATATTTATATTTAATTATTTTATATATTTTATATCAATATTTAAGAAAATTATCACAACTTACATTCAATAAAAATATTTATATTTCATTATTTTGTATCAATATTTAAGAGAATTATCACAACTTACATTATAAAGGACAAATAAAATTTATATTTAATTATTTTATTTATTTTATATCAATATTTAAGAGAATTATCACAACTTACATTAGAAAGGACAAATCATTTTTAGGAAATAATAAATATATACGTTTTAGAAGAATCTTCCATTAAAAGTAAAATGAATTAATTTTTTTGCTTAGAGTTTTAACAAATTAATAATTTAATTAAAATTAAATATTTTCAAAAATTATTATTTATTAAAATCATTATAAATTAAAATTTTGTTTAAAATTTTATTAAAGTATTAAACAATTTTTTCATATAAATATTATCTAAATATAAATATACAAAAGGTATATATATGAAAAAATAAAGTAACACGAAAAGGAGTTTGTAGCAAGAAAAAGTGCACATTGGATGCTCCGACGGCCATGGCCGCTAATGAGTTGTGGGGTATTGGAAACGACACCCTGATTTTGCTAAGTTTGAAAGTATTTGACATTAAATATAACTAGCACAGTCGCTAACTCGCAGTTGGTGAACGCAGAAAGGCTTACAGAATGAATTTAGTATGATTTAAAAACATACATCTTAAAACTGTTGAAATCTAACTCTCTACCAATTGAAATTGTGTAAACCTAAATTGTTAGTAGCTATAAATCAAAAACCTAAATCAGAAATCAAACTGTTAAACAATTAACAAGCCATAAATAATACAAACCATACAGAAAATCCCAAGTCTATCTAAACTGATGTCTTTATTTAGGAGTCTAGGTTATGGCCATGCACAACCATCCATTAGGTTTCGTGAAACATACACTTGCATATTCTCGTAGCTATAACTTCCAGAAGACTAATTGAACTCCATGCTGAGGATGAAGCATCATAAGAACAGTCGGTGCATGCCTATAATAAGTAGAAATCTGAAAAGAGAAGCATTGCAAAATCATGGCTAAAGCCACCATGGCTTCAAACATTGTAAAATTTTTCCCTATGCACGTCCTCGGACCAACGCCAAATGGAATGAATGCCAGTGGATGTTTTGCATCCTGTGCAGCTCCACTTGCAAACCTTCGAGGATTGAATTCGTTCACATCGTCACCCCACAAGGCCTGATCATGGTGAATGGCCAAGATCGATATCATTAACTCCATCCCTTGTGGAAAATTAAGCTTTCCAAGCATCATGGCTTTGTCAGTTCTTTTGATCAAAGAAACTACTAGCATAGCCTCCGACACTCTTTCACAATCATGTCAACCTGCAAAAATTAGAAGAGAAAACAATGGACATGGATAAACCATCATAGAATAACGATATAAGGGTTAAAACCATAATCATAGTTCAATATTGTGCGCCTAATCAAATCCCTGATCAAGGAAGCATACAAAGATTAAAATCGGGAGGTTCACAATCCCCATGTCACAGACAATTAAATCTGGGATTATGAGACTGAGAGAGTATATTAGGTATTTAATCAGGTGGTAGTTAAATTGAGAAATATCTTACAATTCTTAGTCTGCTCACTGCGTTTCTAAATGAAAATTCTAAATAGCAGAGAGCAACAACAATAGCAATCTATGTTCACATGCCTCCAATCCATGCAAGAAACAACCATGGCAATATATGGTTACATAAAGGTGGAATAACAGAAAGGTGGCCATAATATAAAATGCCATCTAGCCAGATGCCAACTACCATCAATCTGGCGATAATATGAAACACCTAGCCAACGATAATATGAAACGCCCTGCCAGCCCCTGGGGGGCAGCTCAATTGGCAAGTGCCGTGATATAGCGTGTTATGTACGATGAGGTTTCAAGTTCAAATCCCCCCGACTTACCCATGCCTGCGGAAGGGGCGTACGTATGGCACCTGGAGGTTATAGTGGTAGTGGTCGGAATCAACCCCGTGTCACGCGAGTACGAGACCGGCCCAGTTGTCGATTCCACCAGCATAAAAAAAAAATAAAAAATATATATATATATATGAAATGCCCTGCCAGCCAGATGCCAACTACCATCCATCCGAAAAAGAAATATGTGTAAAATACATAGCTGAGGAAGTGGAAGTGGATCTACTGAGCTTTGACACCTGCCCTACAACCATATTTTCCATTCATCTGTAAAACAAAATAATTAGATGAGGTATTTGAACGTGGAAAGATATTACCTTAAACACATAATCCATTGCTAATTACATTAACGTATCAATCAATTGGACAAAATAGTAATTTTTTAATCAGATTAAGTAAATGTGAAAAAACAAACACAAAAACGTATGTCTTTATAAAAGCAAGGAAGTTATTATTTCAAATTAGAACCCTCCATTTAGTGTGACGACTAAGAATATTCCATCTACATTTGATCTTGTCCATAAAAAAGGCATTAAAGATTAAAAACACATTAAATGTGCCCATCTCCAATAGGTATATGCCTTTCAGCGTAATAAGTATTCTTTTTAGTTTGTTAAGTCGATGACTGCAACCACCATAGATTATTGCGCCCGACCAGAACCAACATATCAGAGACAGTATCCATAGAAATGGAGAATCAACCGAGGCTTGGTCCACTCGATAGAAATGGAGAATCAACCGAAATGTTGAGGTAATCGAGACATATTACAAAGGAATATATAATATTGCAGTCCTGGTTGATGGAGATTTCAAACTAAAAAGGAGAATTTTCGAATATGGAAAAGGATCCAATTGCTAGAAAGAAACCATATAATGAAACGTGGACTGTCTGAAGTGAAACAATCGAGTGAATATACGGTCGACTAGTACAAAAAAACACACAAGAAAATGTGATTTGAGAGTAGACTAAGAAAGAATCGACCAACAATAGGTTTAGAAGTTCGCCAAATGAATTGAAGTTTCATCTGATCGGTGATTGAGTTGTGTGTGTTTGGGCCAACTAACGATGCATGAGTGTGAAGAGAATCAATGATAGACTGATTTTGGAACTATACCATAAGTCGATGCGTATGTGGATTCATGGTAGCACAATATGACAATTCTAAATCATTAACATGTGTTGTCTTCTTAAGTACACTTTGAAATATGATTGATGAGTTGTGAGTTGGTCGATCCAGATTTCTCTTTAGAAAATTATAATCATGATAGTGTCTATGGTTAATCAATCTATGACAAAGAAGGAATGGTAGAACAATTCCTAGAAAGCATAGAAACTGTAGGTTGGTCGAAGCATGTGGCTCCATTGTAGGGTGTTGTGCAGGGTGAAAATGAAATGAGTATAGGACATGCCAAACACCACTCTAGAGGCACCATGGTGTAATGATAGAGTCAAGGGGACCATTGTTGGGTGAGGTAGTTGAGCACTTAAGGCTCATTGATTTCATAGAAAACCTATCAGATCAAAGTTGAAGGTTAATGTGTAACATGTCACGATAGAACCTTGGAAACATTGCAATTTTACAAGCAATAAAATTTCATGAACAAAGAATGAGCCCTGAAGTTAGAGTCAAGGTAAAGGGAACACAAAACTAAGTGCACCATTTGAGATGGAATAAGCTAATCACATATGATTGAGGTATTTTTTCTTAATTCAACAGTTCAACAATGTTTTTAATAGCTTCCTCTAGAAATTTAGGGCCAACCCAAGGGCCAATTCTTTTTGGAAACAATTATAAGTTCTGGTCCTTGTGGATGAAATCATTCATTCAATGTCAGGAATGATGGGAACCTGTAGAGAATGGATTCACAGAGCCACCAATAGTAGACCTCGCTTCCATGAAAAAATCCACAGGAAAATGTTGAGGAAGAAAGAAAATAAATCCAAGTACCGGCTTGGATTCAAAATTCAGTAGATGACTCTATTTTTTCAAAAATAAATGGTGCTTCCTTGGAAAAATAAGCTTAGGACATTCTAAAATCAACATATCAAAGAAATGATAGAGTAATGATAGTCAAGCTTCAGACTTTGAGAACTTAGTTTGAAACAATGAGGATGAATGAGTAAGAGAATGTAGACCAATTCATGACCTGATTGATGGGAATTACAAACTAGATCAGAATGACCAATGAACATATTGAAGATCAGGGAATTGTTGAAAAAGTCCTCCAAAGTTTTCCCAAGAAATTTAAAACATTGTAACATCCATGCTTTAATTAAAATATCTAACCAACTTATCTATAGAAGAAATGATGGGATCACCATTGTCACATGAAACTAGACTCAACTTAGAATAAGGGTTTTTAGAACATGATTTCAAGACTCAAACCTCTTTTAGTCGAGGTAGAGGGAGAGGAAATATCATGATAAATCAACAACAAAGATGCATAAATAATAATAATGCAATAAAAGACAAACACACAAAAGAAAAATAGCAATAGTCTAAAGACTCAGATAATCAAAGATGAAGAGGGAGAAAATGGACAGAAAATTCTAGAATTCAATGCTACTATTGCAAAATGTATATTCACTATGAGAGTAAATGTAGAAAGAAGTAATGAGATAATAAAAAAGGAAGAGAAAATATCTCCAAAAATGAAGAAGAAACTTTTGAATCAATGTTTCTTTCATGCCATACATCTAAAGGTCACTCCAAGGACTTTTGGTTGTTGAACAATTGATGCAGCAATCTCATGGTAAGTAATAAAGAATCGATTTCTAACAATGATACATCTATTAAATATGCAATTAGTCTCAGTGATGATTGCCAAGTAAAAGCTCTGTCTATTTTAACCATACAAGATCACAAGAAAGACATACATGGCATCTATTATGTTCCAAACCTTAAACCCAATATTAATAAGTGTAGGAAAATTGATGGAGCATGGCTATTATTTCTTATTCAAAGGATCAACATCCTTAATTATGGACAATTCACCAACTATCAAACACATTGCAAAAATTCAAATGACTAAAAATATGATGTTTCCACTAAATTTAAGAAGCGTCAATTTGTCTTAGTTATGTGCCTAAAATGTCTGAAACACAAATTATCCTCCCTTATAGCATGTTAGGTTTGGTCATGTTCCTTTTAAAAGTCTTGGCCTTCTCCAAAAATAGTCAATGATAAAATGTATTCTTCTTTTGAATGAGCAAGACAGACCTTGTGAAAGTTGTATACTTGGAAATAATAAGACAGACTTCTTTCCAAGATCCTCTCATAGAGAAAATGATCATTTAGAACTAGTTCACATAGACCTTTGTGGACCAATGAAAACCTAATCCATTGGTGGAAGTTTTTATTTTTTGACCTTTATTGATGACTATAACAGGAAAACATGGATTTATTTTCTTAAAAATAAGTCTAATACCTTCTCAAAGTTTAAATAATTCAAAGATAAATAAAGAAAAGAGTGGAAAGTATGTGAAATTATTGAGGTTAAATTGAGGAGGAGAATACAATTCAAAGGATTTTGCAATTTCTTGTAGACACCAAGGAATCATAATAAAGACTACACCCAGATATACACCACAACAGAATGGAGTGGTCGAAAGAAAAAAATGGATTATCATGAACATGGCGAGGAGTATGCTCACAACAAATAATTAGTCCAATAACTATTGGGCATAAGTGATTGTCTATTCAATTTACATCTTGAATAGATCTCCAACAATAAGTGCCAAGGATAAAGTACCTCAAAAGGCATGGAGTGGAACAAAGTTGAATGTCTAATTTCAAAAATGTTGGTTGCATTGTTTTTGCATGTATCCCTGAAGAGTTGAGAAACAATGTTGACAACACAAGTGAAAATGCATCTTTGTGGGATACATTGGACAATAAAAATCCTATAGATTGTATAATCGAGTTACCAATAATTTTTTGGTGAGAAGGGATGTCAAATTCCTTGAGAATAAATCATGGAATGAGCAAGAAAATGTAACATTGGACAACCAAAATCCAATGCATCAAATTTATTACCAAATTAAAAATTAAAAATAACAAACACATCCTCCAAGACTACCAATATTACAGGTACAAAGACAACAAGAACACTCTTGAAATGTTTCTTCTTCCAGTAGTGAATCATACTCTTTAGTAAAAAATCAGTGAATCAGAAGCACAAGGTAAAGTTTTTAGCAGGAAATGACATTGAGCAACAAGGTCATTTTTCCTTACTATCATGTCAACCAACCTTCTTTGAAGAAGAAGTAAAATAGGAGCACTGGGAAGAATCCATGAGTGAGGAAATTGAAGCCATATAAGTGATTAAGACTTGGGATGTTGTTGATCTTCCATCAAACAAATCCAACATTGGATTCAAGTGGGTGTACAAAACAAATATAAATGAAAAAAAAATGATTAAGAAGCATAAGGCAATGCTAGTTTCCAAAGGCTTCTCTCAACAATCGGGCATAGACTATGGATAAAACTTTGATCCTGTAACATACCAAGCCACCCACGCTGGGTCATGTCATGCAAAAATCTCTCACTATCTGCTATGATACCACTTTATAACGTACCCAGCACCTAGAATGGGCCAAGTCACACCAAATTCTCTTTATTATCACTCTGATACAATAATGCAACATACCTAGCCTCCACCTAAGCAACATTATGTGTGAAATACACATAAAAATGAAAATTCTACTAATTAAAGAAATTCATTTACAGTCATTTGATTTCATATAGCTTACAACTACGAACTAGAACAAATTTAGCTATTATCTATAACCATGAAACAGATGCACATGAAGCATGATAATGATCAATATGAAATATATCTAGACCACTCATTACAACAACATTTAAGTCATTTGTATTTATGAAGATTTCATGCATGCAACAATAACACAAGTAAATGACTTGGTACAAGATAAAACACTTATATTTAAACAAGAATTGTGCAACTAGTTGCTTGGGACAGAAGTTCCACCCAACCATATACTAATTGTTCCAAATATCAACATCGAGTGACCCCTAAGATGAGGCTAGTAGTCCAAAAAAGAGGGTGGTCTCTCATAGTTCACTCATTTCTCATAAATCTCACAACCCAACTGATATTCTCCTACAACTATCCTGATTTTTCACCAGCTCTCTCCATGTCCAACCCAAGGATTTCACCATTCATTTATCAAGGCTAACCCTAGGGATGGACCATCCATTTATCAAGGTTAACCCTATGAATGAGCCATTTTTTTATCAAGGTCTCTCTAGCACAAGAGGCTATGATTCTCTCATCTGGAAACTCAAGGGAACTTGCTTCTAGGAAAACTACCAATAAACCAACAAACAACACTTTCTATTACCGTGCAATTCACTTTGGAGTTCACTCTTTAGATATGAAAACCTGGCTCTTGACCTGTCCAAATCAAGGAATGCACCATTCGTTTATCAAGGCTAACCCAAGTGATGTACCATCTATTTATCAAGGTTAACCTAAGGAATGAGTCATTCATTTATCAGGGTCTCTTCATTTTTATTGCTCCAATTTTCTCCTATTCACTTTAATTATTCTTCAGCTTGCT
Organism: Picea abies; assembly: GCA_900067695.1. NCBI lineage: Eukaryota > Viridiplantae > Streptophyta > Pinopsida > Pinales > Pinaceae > Picea > Picea abies. Next base: position 2,755 of record CBVK0100228217.1, on the reverse strand, counting down.
ATAGAATTCACCCTCCATGGTTGTATCCTCTTCTAACTCTGTTTCTTTCTCTCCCTTGTCTTCCATGCACAAAAAGTCACTAATGTAAAAATTGTCATTCCCACTATACAAATTTCCTCCCTTTGGCTTTCCTCTCTTGACTCACACACTTCCCCAAGCTTATTGGACTCAAACCCCATGTGTCTAATAAATATGGGATGTGACCACTCACACCCACTTTCTTACATGTATTCAGTGATTGGTTTTTGGAACACTCAATCAAAAATGGGAAGGTTCGTATACAAATAGAAAGTTTAGGAAAATGGGTCAAAATGATATACATGGGTAATCCCCCTTTAACTCATCTTGTCCATTATCCTAGAGACTTCCCCCTATTTTGGATTAATTCAACGCCCATCTCTTGTCCATGTCCCCTCAATAGCTGGAATCACATTTTTATTATTAAAACATAGATATACAATTTGCATATTACATCGCTTGGCTGCAGCCACATATTATATCCACATAAGAATTAATTAAACTAGGGATTATAGTGGGGACGTTATATTCCCCCTCCCCTACAATTGTGAACTTCCCTCAGTGCACTCTATGCCAATATACATATATGCAAATTTACATCACAATACTTTGAAAAAAAATTCTACAATTTAAAACTCCAACAATAGCTCCAAGCAATCAATCTCATGTTCCTCTAAACTCGTTGATCCAAGGAATGCAACATTCATTTATCAAGGATAACCCAAGGGATGTAACATCTGTTTATCATGGATAACCCAACAAATGAGACATTTTTTTTATCAATGCCCCTAACACAGTTGGATAAGACTCTGAGATGTGGTTCTAGAATTTTAGCTTCTCAAATGGAGTCTTGCATTGTGTTTTCTTCAAAACTGTCAAAACTTTGTGGGTATGTTTCCCACATCTTTTCTTCATTCTCCCATGTAGTATCTCTAGGAATGTAGTAGGTCCATTGAATCTTTACCATCCCTATGGCTTTGTTCCTGAGCACCTTGACTTTACGGTCCAAGATGCCTACTAGTTCCACTCGAAAATCCCATTCCCACTCCACCTGGATCAAATTCCAATGAATTGTGGTTAGGATCAAGTACATACTTCTTTAATAATGACACATGAAATGCATTATTCACTCTCATGTATGTAGGAAATACTAGCATGTAGATAAAAGTTTTCCTTATGGCTTACACCACTGCCATATCCAACACCATATTTCTTGCAGTTTTCTCAATTTCCATGCAATCAAACAAATTGTTAGCATATCATAACAATTTTCAATTATAAATTTCTCAAATTTGGTTATACAGGAAAATAAAAATTCTCACGCATGAGATTTATTCTCATTATATTTGGCTCTTGTAGCAGTATATACTAGTCCTCCTTATGGGCTTATATTATTGCCATATCCAAGACTATTCTTCCTGCAATGTTGCATCTTACATTCAACCAATAGATTATTAGTGCTTCTTGCACAATATACTATATACATTCATTGTAACAATTTCAAAGTTTATTAAGTGATCTTATAATCGTTTATGTTTAACAATTTAATCACTAGTAACAATATATTTATTAACTAGAAAAAAAATATCATTCTCTGCATATGAATTATCGACATCCAAGGTTTTACTATGTTCCTTTGGCAGAGCTTTTTTGTGACTACTTTAACTTGCAACTTCCTTATTGCATTATCTACTAGCTCCTGAAATTTTCTCAACCTCATGAGTTAGAAACAATTACATCATTTCATTTGTTACCACAATCCTTTCCCATTAATATCATATATACGTGCATTCACAAAAATGCATTCCATAATGCATTCAAGCATAACAAGTTTATCATGTATAAGTACAACTTTGCTACTTACACACTTTAATAATTTAATATTGCCTATTGTTCAATGCACTCTTGCATTGACTTTAGAATCTTGTATATCTAAGTCATGTATCTCACCATTGGTAATGGGAAAGTCTGGCCAATGCCTCAACACATTCTCCATACACTTCTATTGTTTTTCCAACTATTTGGATGACCTCATTTTCGACCCGAACACTATTTGCACCATTCATGTTAGAAAAAAGGTTGCAGTAGAAACATTATTTAGTAGTAAGAAGTTTTCCTTGGATACTTGTGTGGCACTAAAGACCTTCCATATCCATCCAAGTCATGGCCTCATACATGACTAGCGTTACTGGTATTCATTCTTATAATAGGGTCATACCCTTTTATTTCTTTGGTTATTATCTCATAACCAACGAATCCATAGAATGGTATTACATCACATGTATGCATTCAAAATCCAGACAACTTTGATAGTTATTACAGGTCTCTATCCTTTACCACACCTAGTGGTATCTTATTCTCATTAATACATTCAAATAATACAATCATGTGATAAAATAAACTCTGGCTGAGCAAATTCTTACCAAAATTTTCTTTAACAATTATGCAATAAAATTACATAAAACTCATAATTGCATAGTTATCATTAAATAAATTTAATGCTACCTGGCTAGTTGATAAAAATAAAAGCTCCCAATCCTCTATTATAAACATTATAATCCACACTTCAGTTTTATGTTGCTTCCTTCTATACACATGAAAATTATTAGCAACACTTGCAGCCACACAATAATTATTTCTTTCCTAGCACAACAACCATCATTAGCAAATTCATAATCATATATATAATAATAGACTATTCCTATTCATCACCATGTTATATATATATATATATATA